>JAMPIV010021489.1:0-85700 GCA_024509875.1 Oreohelix idahoensis
TGACTGAGATATATATATATATATGTGGCAGCAAGTAAGGTTATCTATAATACACTACTCTTATTAGATATAGATACCTTCACAGCTGATCTCAGTCAGTACACTAAGTCCCCTATAAATATTTATAACATCCCACTTCACCACATATATTGGGGGCTCGTCCGGGATTTTGAATCTTTCACTATTAAAAATATTGGGGGTAATTCACTTCAGGGAATAATAAGAATTAAAAGGTATCCTTGGGTGGAATTAAATAAGGTTGAGCTCACGGTGCCTGTGTTGTCCATTAGATATATATTTAGAGATCGAATTGTTGGTTAGACATTGTATAAATTTACCTGATAGACAATGGCGGACCTGGCCAAATTTCGATCTGCTGCTGTTCAGACTGCAAAAGAGTTAGGATTAGATGGGCAAGTTATGGTTGCCTATGTCACCACAGAATGTGACAAATTTATTGAACGCGAAGAAAGAAGGTTTGAAGCCGAAAGAAAGTTAGAGGCTGAAAGGGAAATTAAGAAGTTACAATTTGAGGCTGAGGCTGAGACTAAGAAGTTGCAGGCTGAGACTAAGAGGTTGCAGATTGAGGCTGAGGCTAAGAAATTGGAAGCAGAAGAAAGAAGATTGACTGCAGAAAGGGAAGCAGAAGAAAGAAGATTGACTGCAGAAAGGGAAGCAGAAGAAAAGAAATTAGCTGCAGAAAGAGAAGAAAAGAAATTAGCTGCAGAGAGGGAAGCAGAAAAGGAGGAGAAGAGATTACAAAGGGAACATGAGTTACGACTAAGGGAGTTTGAGTTTCAGGGCCATGCTCCTGAAAATGGTGCCAGTCCCTTTGCCTCTGATGCTACTGCTAGCCAGGGAGCCTCAACCTCAGCTATGAATTTTCATTTAGATCATTTTGTTGAGAAAGACGATGATATAGAGAGCTACCTAAATAGGTATGAACTATTAGCTACCACATATGGGTTAGAGAGAGAAAGGTGGAGCTTAAAGTTATCTCAGGGACTTCGTGGGGCAGCTTATGAAGTTTTTTGCAAAAATGAGCAGAGGTGATCAGGAAAATTATGACATGCTAAAGCAGGCTCTTTTGTTAAGATATGAAAAGAATGCAGAATTCTATAGGAAAAAATTTAAGAATGCTAAACTACTGTCAGGTGAAACCTATCACCAGTTCTCTGCACGAATAGAGACATACTTGGAGAAATGGACTTCTCTGGGGAAAACCCAAGATCTTAAGGAAATGGTCCTTATAGAGCAATTAAGAGAGTCCATGGCTCCAGACCTGAGAAAGTTTCTAATGGAACAAGGTGCAGAGAGGCTGGGTGAGTTGCTAAATGTTGCTGAAAGGTATCAAGCAGCTCAAGCAGAGGTAACAGGTAATAAAAAGAAACAAGTGGATAACTTTAGGGCACCACAGAACTTTAATCAATTTGATCCTAGAGATCAAAACAAAAGTAAGCACCAATTTGATAGGCCACGGTATGAAAATAAAAATAAATTCCCACAATTCGATGAAAGGAAATATGATGAAAGAAAATCTTTCAACCAAGGAAAAAGGTGGTGTAAGAATTGTCAGATGGACAATCATGACACTGACCGTTGCAGAAGGAAACCTGTGTATATGGCAACCCTTCAGGTCAGGTCGACCTCAAGACAGGAGGAGGATATTATGTTGGATACCACTCCAGAAGAGATGAGGAAGGCACAGGCTGGAGATAAAACACTCAAGCCTTGTTTCAGAAAATTGTCAACTTGTCATACAGCTCCAGGCAAGGGAGATTTTTACATGAAAAACAAGTTGATGTATAGGAAGACTGGAGCTAGATCCAAAGGTCAGGGACAGCTGGTACTTCCTAAAAGATATAGGGCAGACTTAATAAGGAGCCTACATGTGAAACCAGATGGGGACCATGAGAAGATAGGTACCATCATTCAAAAGGTGGCTCACAATTATTATTGGCCCAAAGCAAGATGGGACATTGAGAATGTTGTAGAAAGGTGTAGCATAGCACATGAGGGAACACCCACAAGTGGGAACATGGATCAGGACCTGGACACGCCACGGGGCAAAATTAGGCCTGATAATAAAAAGAAAAATAGATTTGATAAAGTGGACCAAATGGAATGGGAAGCCCCTTTTCACGGACAAGCTTCACTTAACTGTTTTACAATGGCCACTATGCGGAGAGTGCAAAAAGATGTCTTACCCCAGGATAAGCCGAAAATCCCTCAATCGGACTTAAACAAACTGGAGGAAGAGGATGTAGAGAGGAAATCTCTCATCAAGAATTTTAAGTGGGGAGAAAGCCCCCAAAAGAATTGGTAGCAGTCGTTTTGTGAATGATAATTCTGGGAGGAAAAATCATCACTATAAAGCTTCGAGTGGAAGAGACCATACCGGTGCATGGACAAATAGGTCCACACAATTAAAGGTCCACATGTAGCTTTGTTAAGAACGTGGACTGATGAAAAGGCAGAGGAAAACATTACATCTTCATACCAATATGTGAATGAGCTGACCACTCGTTTAAAAACTGGCTGGAAACTTGCCAATGAAAATTTGAAACAAGCCAGGAAGAAACATGCTGCCTATTATAACAGGAAAGCGAAAGACAGAAATTTGGCTGTGGGAGAGAAAGTTCTGCTTCTTTTGCCCGGGAGTCAGAATAAGTTACAAATTGGATGGCAGGGTCCATATACAGTTTTAGAGAAGGTGTCTAGAACAAATTATAAGATAGATAAGAAAGGGAAAGAAAAAATCTATCATGTGAATCTCCTGAAGAAATATTTGGAAAGAGAACATCAGGAAGAGACACACTTGTTGACCTTGTCCATCGCCATGGAGATGAAAAAGGAACCACTTTCATCATTTGAATATCCATTACACCCCTGTGAGACAGCAGCACAGGTGAAAATCAGTACACATTTAACGAAAACTCAGAAAGAGAGAGTGCAACAGGTTCTAAATAATCATGCAGAGGTGTTAACAGACCGACCAGGGCATACAAACCTATTGGAATATGATATGAAACTGATAGACCCCACATCTGTCTGTATGAAACCATATTCGATTCCGTTTGCTAAGGAGAAAGCTTTGAAGGAAGAGATAGACTATCTGTTGAAGGAAGGAATTATTTCGCACAGTGAATCTTCGTATAGTTCCGGTGTTGTACTCTTACGGAAGCCCTCTGGAGAACATAGACTCTGTATAGATTACAGGAGACTGAATGCTATTACAGAAGGACAGGTGGATCCATTGCCGGATAAAAATCAGCTGTTTGCCAGACTAAATAAAGCTAAATATTTCTCAAAAGTGGATCTGAGTAAAGGATACTATCAGATTCCAGTAAAGCCTGAGGTTAGACCATACCTAGCTTTTAGTACCTCAGAAGGACACTATGAGTTTAATAGATTGCCATTTGGATTGAAGAATGCGCCTAGTGTCTTCTCTAGAATGATGAGAAAATTATTGGACCCTCTGAATAATCCATGTATAACAAATTTCATGGATGATATCCTGATAGCAACAGAAACCTTTGAGGAACACATTGACTCTCTGAACATGCTGTTTAATCGACTTAGGGAGGCAAATTTAACAGCCCGACCAACCAAATGTTGCGTTGGATGTAAAGAATTGGAATTTTTGGGACACACAGTTTATCAGGGAAACATGACCCCTGACCCAAAGAATTTAGAGAAACTACAGAAAGCCCCGAGACCACAAACCAAGAAGGACGTGAGATCCTTTGTCTCATTATGTGGTTTCTACCAGAAGTATATCAAAAACTTTAATTCCATATGTGCACCGTTAACTGATTTGACACGTAAAGGACATCCAGATCGCATTACATGGACACCACAATGTGAAATGACTTACCAAGAATTGAAGGAAAAGCTCACAAGTAAACCCATTTTGAAATTACCTGACTTAAGTCAAGAATTCATAGTAAGGACGGATGCAAGTAATATTGGGTTAGGTGCAACTCTACTACAGAAATCGGATGCATTGGATGGGGAATTAAGCCCAGTGGCATATGCTAGCAGAAAATTGAATAAAGCTGAAATCAATTACTCAACTAGCGAAAAAGAATGTCTTGCAGTAATATGGGCAATAAAGAAATTCAATATTTATCTGTATGGGAAGGCCTTTAAGTTGCAAACAGACCACAAACCTTTATCGTTTCTAGCACAGGCTAGGCATGAGAACTCCAGGTTACTCCGATGGTCTTTACTTTTGGCTCCATATAATTTTAGCATTGAGTATATATCTGGAAAAACAAATTTGGCAGCGGATTTTTTAAGCCGCCATCCGTGTGATGAGAATCACCGTAAACCCCAGAAATAATAATAAATTTCTCTATGTGTATATAGAATAAAGGACTGACATATAATGTCTGTTTTAAGAGGGGAGATGTCGTGGAATATTCTAATCCACATATATAAATTAAAATGTAAATGTAAAGCCTAACAAATAAATTTAATAAAAGGAAGAAGAATGGTAAAGAACAGTGCTGTCACAATGGCTGTACGCAAAATCCCCTTTGTTTTATGCTTCGTCTGCAAATTGTAACGCTTTCACGTTGATAGTAAAAGCCTACTATATTATTACCCGCTTTCTTCAATGAAACGTGTGCTGTATTTCTTGGAAAAACATTTGAGATACGCAAGCTGAACAATGACCTAATTTTAATATTTCATTCATTCCATTTTATACACAGCGTAACTAAAAGACAGATAAAGCAGGATAGAGAGAAGGGAGAGGCAGAAAGCCGAACGCATGCAAAATTAAACACGCGTCTCGCTATTAATGCCACCCCAACAAGCGTAACGCGATACACAATTACTACTATCACGCGTGTAAGGCCACATGCACTAACTTTTTCGGACGGACAGTGATAAAAACACTAACCTTCCCAGAGTTAGGTTTTTAAAATCACGAAAAACGCTTATTAGAAAAGATAACATTAGATGGGTTTACGTTTGAAAACATTACAGTACCCAGACAGCACATCTTCGAAACAGGAGGTAGAAGAAATTGCATATTTTGAACGCAGCCACTTAGCTCTTTTAAATTTGTATATTTGGGTTCCTTAGGGCTTGCTGACAAAGAATATGTAAAACGTTACGCAAATAGTCTAGGAATTAACAAGTTATAACCAAAATAAAATAGTGGGGATGCCTGACAGCATGAAATCATTTCTGCTCATAAAATTTTTTATAACGTGTTTGAAAAAAACCTTACGTACGGAAATAGCCTACCATGTAAACTCCAAATTGATTGGAGCGCAACAAATATAAGACTAAACACGATTGGTCGGACTATAAATACTATCTTTGGTTGTTAGGGGAGACGTAGGAAGGTAAAATTTTTTCAAACACTTGTCGAAACGTGGCTCCATTGGCCAGACTCGCTGATATAATCACTTAGGAGCGTTAGTTCGAGACCACTAGTTCAAATAAGCTTGATAAAGCAACAGTGCGTTGAAGCCAGCTCATATTTTTGCTAAATAAAAGCCTGGAACATAAGCAGATGGGAATTTGTGCCAGAATTCATTGCTAGTCAACGTATCTGTGTTTATTCTATGAATTGTGGGACCGTGGTCTTGATGGTATTGAGCAGCACCTGGTCAGAGCTTTGCTGAATCCAGAGTCGGACAGCATACTCCTTGGTCCATTTAGCTATCAGTGAGGTGTCTCCAGAGCACAGGGGAGAAATCGAGCAGAGGAAGAGGAGTCTTTTCCTGCCGCCGTCACGCAAGATAAGCTGATGTGGCCAGCTGAGCTCAAAATTATGTACCCCCATCTTAAAATAACATTGTAACATAAACTTAAGAGGGGAAGTAAATTGTTTTAATATCAGGAACTGAGAACATCTCCAATACTAGTTCCAATAAAGACAAACTATTGAAGTCATGATGACAAATACCAACAGAGCTTGAACAAAACAAAACCAGTATTACCTCATATTACTACTACACAACTGACACACATAGGATACTTTTAATAATATATGTCACTACAATATTCATATTGAGAAATTCTGTACATATAACTTGTAATTAAAATTGATTGTGATTCCTGGTTCCCTTTGTATTTGAATCAGGACACATATTCATTCATAACAGCAATGAATACATATTGTTATTTGAAAAGTTATCAGTGACTCCTTTAAGATATCCTTGTAGAGTGTTTTATGTATGTGAGTGTCACAGTGTTGTCAAGTGTGGTGGAATAAATTAAATTGTTTATCTGTCTGTTGTTGTTATGACTTACACTTCATCATACACATACCCTAGACATACAACGTAGTCATCACACTATTCCAGAATAATTCTGACTGAGATATATATATATGTGGCAGCAAGTAAGGTTATCTATAATACACTACTCTTATTAGATATAGATACCTTCACAGCTGATCTCAGTCAGTACACTAAGTCCCCTATAAATATTTATAACATCCCACTTCACCACATGGGGATTGCTTTATTGATGGTTTCGTAAAGAGAACTAAAGGCATAAAGTAGTTCCAGATTGCCTATGGAGCAGGGAGGGAAAGATGAAAAGAAATGATGTCCATTCTAAGCACAAGACTTACATTTTCAAAGCAGTGTAAATGTCCCTATAAACATATTCACTTTAAAATTAATGTAAGGTTTCAAGCTTTAAACCAGTGTAAATGTCTATGTGAAAATATTCATTTTAGTTAATAGAAGTTTCAAACTTTTCCCCAAGCTTAAATATAAATGAAACACGAATGAATTTATATTGTGAACACTTTTCAACAGCGGAGATGTAAATGTAAAACATATTATATCTGTACGTTTAGCCTTTTCATTTAAATGTAATGTAAAGCTAAAGCTATTCAGTTTAAATGTAAAGGAAGTTTTATCCCGAGGGATTAAATTTAATTCTCATCGAGGGTAAACTCTGATTAAGTGAGATGGTGAAATAGAAGGGGGGGGGGGGGGGGGGCCACACACATACCTATGTGTCGGAGAACGCCATACTCAGAAGAGCATTTTTTCCTATTTTTTCTATCACAGTTATTGGTGGTACCAGCAGAACGTACTATTTCTGGAACAAGACGGGATCAGTGGCCTACGCTTTAAGACACAGGACACTGTGTAGACTTTCCATGAAGATTCTGGGAGGCGAGCTACACTCGACAACCTTGACCAGAGACGAGTGATCAGTGTGAAAAGACAGAACCGTCATTGGCAGCTAAGTTCAAATATATGCTGCCATCTGAACTTTCTTACCCTTTTTGCCATCCCCAAATACGAGGATGATAGTTTTTCTTTATCCATAACTATTCAAATTATTTTCAAACTGTTAAAACTAAAGGGATTATTAAATTTTGTTACTTGTAATGTTACAAAATTAACTTCGATTTCATCATTTTAAAGTTACTGCATGTTTGTCTCAGTCACTTACTACACACATTCTAAACAGAGCTACACTTGAATAAGAGAATTCCACTGAGTAAATCAGGGGTGGGGGCTGAACGAGCTGATAAATAAGTGCTTAAATTCTTCACAAAAGTGGTCGGCATGTTACAGAGTTAACGTGCTCAGCGACAGTCAGGACTGTTTTCGCTTACCTGAATTTCTTATGAAGGCTCTCATGTGATAGAAGCTTTACTACTTTTCTATCTACATTTCTGCCAAGACTAATCTTGTGTACAAATAGACTCCATTGAAGCCTATATTAAATACTCTTGAGTTTGGTCACTGTTGGACTACTACTGCAAAGCAGGGGAGGCAATACCGTCACAGGGTACCTATTCCTTGTAGCGGAATGGCAGCTTGCGTACCTTGACAACCCCAGAGCTATGCCAGCGGGAGTTTTACTCCTGGTAGGTTCAACCAAGCTGGACAGGTCTGTGCGGGTAGGGGTCAGATAAAAGCTGGTACCCTGGTCCTCCAAGTTGGGGGTTTTAGCGCAGGGCCGATACCCCTGCCTATATAAAAAATCTGAACAGTTACAGAAACAGCAACAAATGGGACAACTTTGATGCGGGACGGACATCCGGAGTCTCAGGCTCGTATGACTGTCAGTGGTGAAAGCCGAAAGGAAGCCATTGGCATGAAAATGGATGCCCCGACCGCAAAACACGAAACTAGAATTGGATTCTGGAACGTCAGAACCATGAATGAGGCAGGAAAGCTGAGGCAGATCACAGCAGAGATGAACTACATATTACATATCCTGGGATTAAGTGGGAGCAGATGGACCGGGACGGGGAGAATAAAAAACAGCTACAGGAGAAACAGTACTTTACTCTGGTAGAGAGGATGGCCAGCACAATGAAGGCGTAGCCATTATCCTGAAGAAAGGAATAGAAAGTTCATTACTGGAATGGAAACCCATCAACAACAGACTAAAAAGAACAATACTGAGAGGGAGATTCACCAACACCACAATAGTACTATGCACCAACAAATGACAGCAATAAAGAGGTCAAGGACAACTTCTATCAACAACTACAAAAGGAAATGGAAACTGCACCTAGGTATGATCTTATTATAGTAATGGAAGACATCAATGCGAAAGTTGGTATACACAATACTTATAATGAAAGAGTAATGGGGAAATGCGGCAGTGGAACAGTAAACGAGAATGGGGACAAACTAATAAGCTTCTGCAGCATTAACAACCTGGTCATTGGAGGAACACTTTTTCCACACAAAGAAGTGCACAAGTTAACGTAGGAATCACCAAACGGACAGAAACCAGATAGACCACATCATGATCAATGGTAGATGGAGGCATGCATTACAAGACGTGAAGGTAAGAAGAGGTGCAGATGTGGGAAGTGATCATCAACGTGTAGTAGCAAGATTGAAGATGAAACTCAGAGCTGCTGGACCAATTGCAATCAAACATCATGAAACTCAAGTACCCCCTCAGCAGAAAAGCTTTTGTGGTTGATGTAAAGAGACGATATCAAATTGCCAAAAGCCAGGAAAGAACAGCGACTGATTATGTGGACCAGAAACTCAACATCATTTCAACAACATACAAAGAAAGCAGCGAATCATGCTTGGGATTCCAGGAAAGAAAGATACAAGAGTGGATAACATCAGAAACGTTAAACGCCATAGCGATGAGAAAAGAAATGAAAAGAAAGAAAACAGAAGCAAAGTCTCCCAGGTTAAAGGAAATATATAGCGAACAGTACAGTCAGCTGGACAAAGAAGTAAAACGCCAAACACGCGACAACAAAAGGAAATTTATGGATGACCTTGCAAGGCAGATAGAAGAGGCAGCACTGAGAAATGAACAAAGCACAGTTTATAAAATAACTAAAACTATCAGCGGAAAACGAGGCGCAAACAATATAATGTTAGTAAGAGACAAGCAAGGAAATCTCATCACCTTAGCACAGAGGCAGGAAACAAGATGCGCAGAGCACTTCAGAGAAACATTGAATAAGGAACCACCAGGGACGCAGCTGAATGTTCCTACGGCTGAAAGTGACCTAGACGTAAATACAGACATTCAAGGAATAGAAGAAATCAGCTATCACAGGGTTAAAGAATGGAAAAGCGCCTAGTCACGACAACTTAAATGCTGAGTTATTCAAGGCAGACCCTGAGCTAGCAGCAGAACAATCAGAACCACTATTTGCACAATTCTGGAAAACAGAAAACACCAACGGAGTGGAGTAAAGGAATAATTGTCAAATTGCCCAAGAAGGGCGACCTTGCAGACTGCAACAACTGAAGAGGAATTACTTTCCTCTCAGTTCCCAGTAAAATACTATGGAAGGATAATTATCCACAGAATTTCAAAAGCAGTAGACCTTAAACTGAGGAAAAAACAAGCGGGATTCAGAAAGACCAGAAGATATGTAGATCATATATTCACCCTCAGGAACATTAGAACAGAGACAGCTATACTTTGTTGATTTTCAAAAGGCTCTTGACAGCATACACAGGGACAGCCTATGGAAAATACTTAGGGCTTATGGAATTCCTAGCTGCATTGTTTCCATCATAAAAAAGCCTCTATACTAACTTTACATGCAGTGTTGGTTTGAGCAATCTAACTTTTGAGGTAAAGACATGAGCACGACAGGGATGCCCCTTATCAAAAACTTTATTTTTGACAGTCATAGACTGGGTGATGCGCCAGACAACAGAGGGCCGTCCAAGAGGAATTAGATGGACAACATTTTCTACACTGGAAGACCTGGAATATGCAGATAACATTGCACAACTCGCACATTCACATCAACATATCGAAGAAAAAAACCGATAGACTGAGTAAGTATAGCCAGCAGGTGGGTCTGAACATCAATCTGAAGAAGACAGAGGTCATGAGACTCAATGTGGGCAATCCTGAGCCAATAACAATAAGGAACCAGAAGCTAGAACAGACAGGCACATTTACATACTTAGGATGCATAGTAACACCAGACGGCGGAATAAGCAAGTACATCAACAACAGAATGAATAAAGCGAGAACAGCCTTTGCTAGTCTAAACAACATCTGGAAGTCTTCCCAGAGCACAAACACCAAATTAAGATTATATGAGAGCTGTGTACTTTCTGTGCTTCTCTATGGTACGGAATGCTGGAGAGTAACAGTGAAGGAAATGTCGAAACTGTCCTCTTTCCACACAGTGTGCCTAAGGAAAATTCACCTAATATTTTGGCGGAATACCATCACCAACCAAGAACTACATATTCGGAGTAACCAAGAGGACAAGCACACCATCATAGCTGGCAGGCGCACGAGTTGGGTTGGCCACGTCCTCAAAAGGGACCCTGATGCCATTACAAGAACAGCTATGCTATGGACCCCCGAAGGAAAGCGAAAGATCGAAAACAACTTGGCGGAGAACTGTGGCGGCTGAGATGCAAAGAATGAACCAGAATTGGGGCACTGTACGAAGGATGGCCGCCGACCGAACACAGTGGACACTTTTGTTGCTGCCCTACAAGGCGCCACCAGGCGTGATGGCCACTGACAGCTTTGACAGTCTGCGGCTAAGGATCAAAGAAGAAGATAGTATTCATCAGACAATCAAAGGGGTCCATAGCGGCATCAGACAATCAAAGAGGCCCATAGTTTTCACCGGACAATCAAACAGGTCCATAGCCTCCATCAGACAATCAACGGGGTCCATAGTATTCATCGGACAATCAAAGGGTCCATAGCCTTCATTAGACAATCAAAGAGGTCCATAATATCCATCGGACAATCAAAGGGGTTCATGACACCAACAAGAACAAAAAAGATGGTTTAGAAACCCTGGTCTACAACAATCACCCTGCGTCTTGTAAGGCAAAGGTCATGATAGTTCAATTTTCATTAAAATTTGTTTGAAGCATGGTCATGCCCTCTCCCCATTTTCCCGTTTTAAATGTCCCCCTCCCACCAACCATTACACATCTTCATTGTTATCTTTATGTTTCAATACTACATTTTATGCACAAAAAACGATTCGCTTTTTATTTTAAATACAACTCTGCCTCATTTTGGCTAGACGCAGGGTCTGTCGATTATATTAAGGCGCATGTTCAAATATAAAATACCTTGTGGTCTAGTTAATTATGCTATATAGTATGTGTAAACCACAAGCATAACAAACTCAAAGGTAGAACAATTTTGAAAACTAGCGACAGCGAGGTATAGACCAGACAAACACATAGATCGTTACAAACTGTCGTTACGTGTCCATTCAGATAATGAAATACCTGACTTGGAACAGCGAGACATGTTTAATGCATGCATGCATTTCAGCAATTTTCGTGCGGGTGCTTTCACTTTCATCCACGACTTAATTGGTTTTCAACTTTTTTACAACCACGACTCACATTTTATTGGTGAAGCTGGCGATCCATGTACCAACATCAACAAGTGAAAATTAATTACAGGAATTGAGACAAAGCCGTGCCACTTAATTTAAAAAAATTCGAGTGAGTGAAACGTAATTTTAAAAAAATTCAAGTGAGGGAAACGTAACAGACGTAACCCATCGTAATGTTTACCGAGACTCAACTGGGCTGGCTTTAGAAATTACAGGGCCCTATTTGGACCATTCTGGTGAGGCCCCCTGGGCGTGAGATTTTAGTTTTGTAGTAACACGTTTTATGTCATAATAATAATGATAATAATAACAAGAATAATAATAGCCCCTTCAGTCATAACTGACTATGGGAATGCGCCCCTGAGGTGACAGCCCTCAGCTGCTTATTTTCCTGGTCCTCTCCAGGGCGCGAGCTTGGGCACAGTTATATGGAGATCAAGCTGTTGCCCATGCAGCATGTCCCCCCTCTCCCCGCAGCTGGTAGATCCAAAGGAACGGCTGTATGTCAAAATAAAGCTAATAAATACAGATGTTTTATTTTTAATACAGTGTAATGGCATAGTTCCTAATATCTAATTTGAAATTATCTTTTATCTTATTTTTTTTTCAAAGCTGGAGGTGGGAACCCGAGTGCAGAGTCCTCTTTAAGCGCGATTGGGTCAAATAAGCTAAATCGGCCTGAGACCGGGCCTGGTCGCAACCAACAGACTGAGAATCACTGCCCTAATCTCTCATTTTCAGACTGTCTCTATGTTTCACTCCCTCATCTCTGAACCCTCTTCCTCTCTGCCTCTCTGTTACAGGCCATTAGGTTTATGTCCAATCAACACTCAAACCGGTTATTCAATTTGGGCGTCAAGAACAGAAAAAAAAAAAATAATTAACCGGGGAAAGCACAAATGATTATTAAATGCACACTTTAATTATCCAGAAACACTCCCGTAACTAGGCGAAGCGCCGTTCCGATAGTCATGTGTTCGATTCCCCGGTAAGCCAATCATTTTTTTTTTCTCTGCTGTCTAGTTTTATATTTCTTTATTTCTTACACAGCCTGCAACATAAGTATTTATGTTATTACTTAATCATCAAGGTTTGTCCTGTAGTTTTGAGGCGGGCGCCGCTTACATAGTTAGCCGCACTGCAGCCGATGTGCCTAAGTTTAGTCTAGAACGCTCTTGAATGTTTTTATTCGATACCTTCTTATGTCACGACCACTACCTTTCTCGGTTTAAATGAAGAACAGTGGGCCGCGTTCTTCGATGCCATCCAAATAAGTCGGCCGTGTCGTAAGGATTAAAGTTATGTTTTAAGATTAGGTCGGCGTCTGTGGCCTAATGGATATGAACGCAGTTTCATAATCCAGATATACCAGGTTCGAAACCTACTGCAGGCGGTTTGGTAGCAGATCGCTTTGTGTGGATTTTTAACAATGGTATAAGCGCCGTACCGTTCAGAAAGCAATGGCAAACTACTGAATGAAAAAAATTGCCTAGAAAAATCACAAACAGCCAATAAAAGCTGGGGTTGATTGCCACGTCCTGTAAAGGATAAGCAACTAACTTTTTTTTAAAGATTAGGCTTAGGATTCTAGAACCTAACTCTAACTCTTATTCCTTATTTACCACGTCTCCTAATTATTTTTTAAGACCGAATAGAACATACGTCCCACTGTTCTTCATTTCAACCACTACTTTTTCTGTGCTGACATAACATTGGAATATCGGTAATACAACTCACATGGGTAGGACAAAAACCACACCAACTCAAATTTTCCAGTCTCCAAAAACAACATGAAATATTCATTCCATAAATTTACATTGGGCATCCAATGTTTGAATGTCAGCATCACCAAATCACACATACCCTGTGGCACAAACAATTCACTACTACATTATTAAAAGTACAAGTGAAAATAACCAGAATCTCGTCATAATATATCTCACTGTAGGAACAATATCGACGCATCTAATAATTCAAAACGCCAGCAAAGGCCACAGCAGTAACTACCAACAACCAACCTGCCAGTCTTAAACAAAAACCACACACACACGCACATTTAACTACCTCGTTCAGCTTACACAATGTTCTCTCAGACTCCTTTCCAAATCACGTGCATCTACAAAACAAGTACACGTAATTCACATTGTTGGGTACACTCTAAATAACCGCCGATTCATGACAGTTCAGGCAGTCCCCGTGGGACACTAATAAAACATTTTACAGTTGCACTCAAACTCAGCCAGCTCACGAACACCCAATATAACAAAGTTCTCAACGGAGCACACATCACCAGCTACTACAATATATTTATATATAACAAGGGGGTACATGATTATTGCAAATTTGGGAAACACAAGGCAATACAAACTATTACTTTCAATTTCTACGTAGTTGTGTCCCTGGGAGTCCCAGCCCACACCCCATACCACATGGTATTTAAGGCGTATTTTTTATTCACGTCATTTATTCTATATGACGGTTTTACTTTCCCTCCGCCTAATTATTTTCCTTGTCCCTTACGTCTTTCTTGTCCCTCACCCTTCCCTCCCGTTCTCCCTTAGTTTCTTGTATCGAAGATCAATTGTGCGTCAGCGTCATTCATTCTCTGAGTCATTTCTACTGTCTGTACACCACGCATCTCCTCTCCCTGTCTTTGCGTTATCGAAGTTCTCATTACTATCTGTCTCTGTCCTACCCCACCCCCTAATGCCCTCACAGTTTCTTGTACATTTGTGATGACGTCATTTAGTCTGTGACAAAGCTGTCCAAGCTTCCAGGGCTCAAGTCAAACAACATCATTAACGGCCGGAAACGGTACAAAGTGCCTTTTAATGTGCGTAAAAAAATGTACAAGAGCGCGAGATAGCTTTTGCCTGGTCTAGTTCCTGAGGATGGGTATACCGGAGGTGGGTCCTCGGATGAGACAATAAAAAAATCGGACTATTGCTCCCTCACGTATTTTGTACAATGCGACTAATACGAGTTTGTGCATGAGGCTGGCAACCTCATGATGCGTGATGCCATATGATGATGGATGGTATCCGCATGTCTGGTTTTGTGTGGTGTGCAGATGTGTTCAGTCAAAACAATGTTCATACAAAAATAACAGGGCAATCCACATAGGACGTCAGTAAACTCACGACGTATAAAGTCAATGATTCTTGTAACAGCCGTTGACGTTTTTCTTCATTATTTATTGTGGACGCCACAGTGACAAAATGGTTACGCGAATATGTAGGCACATCAAACAGTCATTATCACAGCAACATTCAATACAGCAATAGACGGTAGACAGCATTACAATGATGAGTCAGATGCATGTTATATTTCATAGTGCTGTAAATGTAGTCAGGTGGAAAACTCCATCCTTTTCTATAACAGCCAGGAGATAACCAGATGTATGAGATCAGTTCACTCTCCTTAGTCTGACTTCAGCAAGACCGACACGTCTGCCGAAGTATAAATAATGTCCTCAAAAATATCCTCTAGATAATAAAGGTTTTCCAAACCTAGTTCATTTAACAAAGTAGCAAGTAATGGTCCTTGGTACATGCATCAACCGATGCAGTACAATGCAGCGACATGTGAGCTGAGAAAAAACATCTCGTGACGACGACTTTCGAAGACAGGCTATGAATCGAAATCGCTCACGACCCAAAATCGATAGAGTTAATGAAAAAAGTCAATTTACCTTGCTTTCAAGAAATACAGAAATATCACGCCTCCCGGCATGTGCAAATACACTAGAGGTATTATCCCGAATAAACGAAATATCCATAAGAGGACTACACATCCCTGACAGAACAAAAAATAGCGGAGATCCCCTCTTCAACGAGGCATCTCTTTCGCCATTCCAAATCGCTCACTCCACTAGTGGTGGGCGGAAACCGATCGACCAAAAAGCAAGACAAGTCAGCGCAGTCCAGCGCAAAATGACCACAGCTCAAAACTTAACTGCATTCGATACCAACGCGAGAAGACAAATGCTTACCGAGAAAAGTGACTATAAATTTCAAGCAGTTGTTGCCCTTGCGTTATAAAATAGATATTGTAAAAAACGATGTTGCGAGAATTTATCACGCAACATATCACCACCTCCTCCCGATAAAAAAAAAAATGTGGAACATATTTTTTTTTTTAAATATCAAAGAGCATGCGATAAGCGGCTCAAAACGCACGAATTATGCGCTGATAATTAATTAAATTGCCTAACATGAGGCTAATTATAGAGTGTCTGGTGAGGATATACCTCAACAGAAAAATAAATATGTCTCAAAAAATATTCACATCGGGGAGGTGTCACCAACACACATCACGTTAGCATGTAAACACAATATACGTATGCAAGTTACCATAATCATCATTAAACAGCATACTCTAATATTGTCTTTAAAAATGGATGTACAAATCTAATAGGAAAATTTAAATAGTAAAGTCTTTGACATGTAATGACATAAGTACATAGTAAAGTTAAACTACATGACGATCCAGGACATATGCTCTGGTATTCCGAGGGTAAGTACACAATCTAGAACTCGTCATGCTTGATACTAGTAAGGTAAGTCCTCAGCTCAACAATGACATTCTGAGAAAGTACAAGCAATATAATGCTAATTAATAACTAATATGCTTCATAAGGTACAATACATTATTAATAATTGTGGCTGTTTAGTAAACTAACGGCCCTTATATTAACTACTCAGTCCTCCTCTATCATCTTAAAAAACGAACAGAAGAAGATGACAACAAAGCACGATAGTGTGTACATATAGAGTAAGTACAGATGTGCTAATCTATTGTAGAAATATAGGTGTGTTATGACTCTGTAATATATGGAAATATAGGACAGAAGTATTAGTTGGAGTCATGTGGGCATCTAGACAAAATGTCAGCCATCACATTATCCGCACCACGGATAGCTCGTACCGTGAAGTGAAAAGGTTGAAGAGCTATAGCATATCGAGTGGATCTCGAACTCTTCAAATTCTTAGTCTGAATAGCTGTAAGAGCTTTCTGATCAGTCTCTAGAATGAAATGTGCGCCCAGGAGGAATCTTTGTAGCTTTAGAATTGACCAAACCATCGCTAACAACTCACGGTCTAAAACCGAGTAGTTCCTCTCTGCCGCATTTAGTTTTCTAGAAATGTACATAACAGGATGCAGAGTATTTGCATATTCTTGCATCAGTGCTGCTCCAATCCCAGTGGATGAAGCATCACTCCGAAGAACAAAAGTCCTATCAAGAGTAGGTAATCTTAAGATGGGAGGAGAAGAAAATATATTCTTGATTTGGTCTAGTGAAGATTGGCATTCTTCAGACCAACGGACCAGATTAGGCGAACCTTTCTTCAACAATGTTGATAGAGGTGCCATGATCGAAGATAAATTTGGAATAAATCTCCCATAAAATTGAATTAAACCTAAGAGACTCCTAACTTGTTTCTTCGTTTTAGGAACAGAGATGTTCAGTATTTTGGAAGTATTGTGGTCTTCTGTCTTCAAGAGACCATGACCAACACGATGACCCAGGAAAGAGATTTCACCAAAACCAACAAAAGCTTTAGAAGGTTTCGCTGTCAAATTATTCTCACGTAGAGTGGACAGTAAGTCATATAACCCTAAATAGTGATCTTCCCAGGTATCACTGAAGAGACAGATGTCATCTAAGTATGCGATGACATCCGAACGATGTGACAGAATTCGACGCATCATGCGAACGAAAGTGGCAGGGGCGTTCATGAGACCAAAAGGCATAACATTCCATTGAAATAGACCCCTAGGTGTAGAAAAAGCAGTAAGAGGTTTGGCATGCTCTGCTAAAGGCACTTGCCAATAACCTTTAGACAAGTCAAGTTTAGTGAAGAATCTAGAATTAGAAAGTCTAATCAGTAGATCTTCTAACAAAGGCATCGGTTCAGCGTCGAACTTTGTGACCTGATTCAATTTGCGATAATCAACGCAAATTCGTATGTTCTTATCCTTCTTCCGGACAATAACCATGGAAGAAGAATATGGTGAAGTCGATGGTTCAATTATATTTAATTGAATCATTTCATCCAATTCCTTTTCCACTTGCGACTGAAAGTGTATAGGAATAGGATACGGCCTAACCCTAATTGGATTATTGTCGGTAAGAATTATGTCATGTTCTATGACATCTGTGTGTCCAGGAATGTCAGTGAGAACATCCTGAAATGTTTGTAACATCGACGAGACTTGTCGATGTTCGTCACCAGAAAGATTAGGAGAAACAGAAACGTTTTTCCAAGATTCCGTGGAATGTAATGGAACCACTGGAAGGGGAAGATTGACATCTGAGAAGGTAGATTCCTCATCCTGTATGACAGACAGGGATGAATAATGACCGTGAGGTGCAGGAGCATCATCCGTTGCCTGGAAAATAGGCAGCAAATAGTCCGGACGTTCGTGAAATTCCGAAAGCATGTTTATGTGGAAAGTTTTATGCTTTCCATCAATATCGACCACATAGTCAAGATCGGAAATCCGAGAGACTATTGCATACGGACCTTTCCATGCAATAAGAAGTCTATTTTCCCTACTGGGGAGTAGGACGAATGCTTTGTCACCTGGACAAAGTTGTCGTAGACATCTATTCTTGTTAGCAAACTGTCTTGCCTTCTCTTTAGCAATTTCTGATGAAGCAGTTGCTAGCTTACATGCCTCAATGATCTTTTGTCTAAGAGCAATGACATACTCATATGAGGATTGAGTTTCATCGCTAATATCATCGGCAGTGATGAGATCGTGTAATAAAGACATAGGGCCGCGTGGACGCGCGCCAAAGACAAGTTCGAAGGGAGAAAATCCTGTGTGTTCATTAGGGACTTCTCTATAGGCAAAGAGAGCCGCGGGTAAAACCCTGTCCCAATCTTGAGGATGATCTTCAGTTATCTTACCAAGCAAAGTCTTGAGCGTTCTATTCAGACGCTCAACTAACCCATTAGACATAGGATGGTAGATACTACTGAGAGATCGTTCAATATGTAAGGTAGACATTACCTGTGACATAGTGTCAGATATGAGTTGAGTGCCATGGTCTGACAATATTTCTCTGGGGAACCCCAAGCGAGAAAATATCAACCAAAGAGCATCTGCGATATCTGTAGTAGATATGCTCTTAAGAGGAATAGCCTCTGGCCAACGTGTGCACATATCGACACATGTAAGGATAAACTGATGTCCTCTGGCCGACCTGACCTTAAAAGGGCCAATAATATCTATGGCCATTTTCTGAAACGGCCGAATAGGAATGTCAGCAGCCTGGATAGGCGCAGCATGTCGTGGTCCTCTAGATTTGACCTCCTGACATACCTTGCATGATCGGCAGTAAATACGAATGTCCTTATTGACAAAAGGCCAAAAGAAAGCCGCAAGGACTCTCGACTTCGTACGGGCAAAACCCATATGTCCAGCACATTGCGAGTCATGAGCATGTTGCAATATTTGCACTCTCATGCTCTTGGGAACAAGAATTTGCGAATGTGCCGACGTAGTCGAATCTTGTACCATACGTACAAGTACGCCGTTTCTCATTGCAATCCAAGATTTTCTATTTGTATCCTGATTCGGATCACCTTTCTTCGCAAGAACGAAGAATTTTTTTAAAGAAGGATCTTCTTCTTGCAATTTTATGAAAGAGTCACGAGTGATTACTAAGTGACTATCTTGGCTATCAACTTCATTATCACTATTCAGTGAAGTTTCGGGTGTTTGTAGAGCTTGTGCTCTTGTAACTACTGCATTTGTAGCTTGCATGTTATTATCTTCCCAAGCAGCAATCTGCTGTGGGGTACACTCCCTAACTCCGTGAATACGACCAATAATAAGGTCCGCAATAGGATTAGGTAAGAGACAAGCATGCACATCTCCAGTAAAGAAAGGAGTGGCAATGCGAATTACAGCAGTAGGATATTTTTCTAGAGTGCCGCCAAATGTGACACATTTAATAACCCTTCCTGTAGCACAAGATGGATCTACAAGCGATTGTCTAACACCAATAGTGGTGCATCCGGAATCGAAAAGTAGTGAGACCGGAGTATCATTAACAAGACCCTTATGTAGAATTAAAGAACCCCTCCCGTCATGCGCAACAGCAGCAGGAAGAGCGGGAAGTGGGTGACCACAACTCAAAGTAGTTATGGTACCCGGTTCGAATAAAGTACTGCATTGGGGGCATTTGTTTGCTCTCTCAAAGTCAAAAGCAGAACTAGTGACAGCGTCAAAGTTTTTACTATCAACAACATGATTACAGGCTCCCTCAGTTTCCTGTTGTACAGCATTAGCCTGCTGATATCTTTTTTTTTTGTGTTGAGATCTACCCCGACTATTATTACCTCTGAAGTTATCAGAGTTATTATTATCTCTGCAGTTATTATTGTCTCTATTGTAATTGTTATCCTGGTTCGAATTCCAGTTTCCACGATTACTATCATGTTCACATTGATGCGAACATCTATTTGTTTGGTTCTGAGGTCTTCGGCAGGAATAACCTCTATTACCATATCCTCTTTTGAAATGCTTATAATTATTAGGGTGATAGTAACGAGTACTATCAGGTTGTCTCCAATTCTTCGAAGAAGAATCACTATGAAATTGGTTTCCATGATTTTGACAGAAATTACCGCTACTCTTTCTATCAAAATTTTGTTGGAATCTACGAGCAAAGTTTTGGCCATACGGAGCTGCCGAAGCAACTGGTAAACCTTCTTTCACCTTAGAGTTACCCATGGTTATGTGTGGGTGCGCAGTTACGTACTGGCAACAGAAATCTTCCATTTCTTTTATTGTTTTAGGTTTACGTTCATGAAGGAAAGCAAGGAAAGACTCATTGACAGACGACATGACTTTGTCTCTAAGTATTAAGTCCATAAGTCCTTCATAAGTTTTTTTCCGTCTTAGATAGTTCAACCCATCGTGAGAAAGTAATGCGTATTCTTGCAATAAACTCGGAGAATTCAACTCCATTTTCAGGTAACATGTTTTTAAATTGTAGACGATAGCCGTCTTCGTTAAGCTGATATTTCTTTAACAAAGCGGCCCTGACAACCTCATAATTGTTCTTGTCAGGTTCATCCACCATATTTAATATACTTAGAGCTTTACCTGTCAGTATCCCTGATAACTGATAAACATATTTTGCTTTGTCTATGTTATGAGCTGTACATGCTTGTTCAAATCTGTCCAGATAGAACATTATGTCATCACTGGAAGGACTAAATGTTGGTAACTTAATCTTAAAAGTATCATTATTAGCCTTCCCAGAAGATGAACCCTTGTTTGAATCATTACCATTACTCATGCTCGTCAATTTCAATTTCTCCAACTCTAAAGCTAAGAGTTTTTCTTCATGTTCCATTTTTGCTTTCCTCTCATCAGCCTCTCTTTGTAACTTCCTTTCTTCAGCTTGAGCCTGCATTTGAAGTCTTTCATTTTCAGCTTCTTTTTCAAGTCTTTTATTTTCAGCTTCTTTTTCAAGTCTTTTATTCTCAGCTTCTTTTTCAAGTCTTTTATTCTCAGCCTCTAGCTGTAGCTGGAGTTTTCTCTCCTCAGCTTCTGATTCCCTTTTTTGTTTTTCCATTTCCATTTGGAATCTCTTTTCATCCACCTGCATCTGCAGTTTCTTTTGTTCAGCTTCCATCTGCAGTTTCTTTTGTTCAGCTTCCATTGCTTTATCATATCGAGCAGTTGCAAATTCTTCTAACTTATCACCAGTCTTCCCAAGCAATTTACCCTGCTCAATAAAGTGCTCAAATGTAGACATGATGAGTAATATATAAGTCCAAAACCTGAAATAATTAACTAATTTATTTCAAACCTAAGTGTAACAAGTCTTAATTAAGCACTTGTATATTCACATCACCTTATATTATCCCAGTCTCTGTGGGAAACAAGTCTCCAATCAAAGAACTTGTATATGAAATATCAACAATCAATTCTTGATCATAAGTGCACTTCTCATTCAATAGTGCACGACACTATTCATCATTCATTTATCATCAGTGTAGTAGTAACAGTGCATTAGCATAGCCCATTAACTAATTACTATAACTGTAAACAATGACTATGTAAACACATGCAGAATGTAAACATTGAAAATGTAAACAATACAAACAATGTAAACAATAACAATGTAAACATTAACAAAGATCAGCAACAATACAAAAACGTTCGCAGAAATCAACTAAAAATAAAGCAGAAATTAATGACATATCACAAAAAATGTGACGATATCTGCGCTATAATTAAACAAAATACATGACACCACAGTGTATAAACAAAAATGTTGTATGAAACTAAATTATAGACAAGAGTAGGCTAACAAATACAAACAAATCAAAACAAAACTAAAGAATGTGAAATAATAACGAAAACAATATTAAAACATGTCATCACAGCTAACATAAATAGCAACAGAAGTCGCTTAGCAAATTCCAGTATCGGAAATTTGCAAACCCTACAGAAAACGCTCACAATAGACGACCTCTATGACGTGGCATAATCTAACGGAGACACCACCCAACCGAGAACCCGCTGAAATATAAACATATAAATATACAAATAACATATAAACATATAACATATAGAATGAGATGATACACAGAAGACTCAGCAGAAGTATAAGGGCACAGTTTACATACAAACAGGCCACTTAACTTATAGGCTTCCAATCGTAGAACAGCAGAAAAACGGATGTCAATCAACGTCCTAAAGAGCGAAGCTCCAACGATGATGGCACATCTGAACTGCTTCCACTGCTAACACGATGGTACAAGAGCTTCTGAAATACTGTGTGTTGAGTTGTTTCGGCACTTGACCTTCTCAAAAACGACAGCACTGGAACCTTGACAGCAGCAACTTGCTTGACTTGCGTAAAAGATAACAGCAGTCCGAGTTATCCGGCAACATGTAACAACGCCGGGTACTGTCAAATTCTTGTTTCCGTCAAAAAGTTGAAATTTTGACTTTTACCGGGCAACGCCGAGTACTTTGAAAATTTTGAAGATGTTGACTGTATTGAAGAATGTTAATTTCTTGAAGGATGATGATGAATTCTTGTTGAAAATGAAGTGGGTAAGGGACCCCGTGTTTGCTAGTACCAGAATCAAACCAGCTTATGGCCACCAAATGATGCGTGATGCCATATGATGATGGATGGTATCCGCATGTCTGGTTTTGTGTGGTGTGCAGATGTGTTCAGTCAAAACAATGTTCATACAAAAATAACAGGGCAATCCACATAGGACGTCAGTAAACTCACGACGTATAAAGTCAATGATTCTTGTAACAGCCGTTGACGTTTTTCTTCATTATTTATTGTGGACGCCACAGTGACAAAATGGTTACGCGAATATGTAGGCACATCAAACAGTCATTATCACAGCAACATTCAATACAGCAATAGACGGTAGACAGCATTACAATGATGAGTCAGATGCATGTTATATTTCATAGTGCTGTAAATGTAGTCAGGTGGAAAAACTCCATCCTTTTCTATAACAGCCAGGAGATAACCAGATGTATGAGATCAGTTCACTCTCCTTAGTCTGACTTCAGCAAGACCGACACGTCTGCCGAAGTATAAATAATGTCCTCAAAAATATCCTCTAGATAATAAAGGTTTTCCAAACCTAGTTCATTTAACAAAGTAGCAAGTAATGGTCCTTGGTACATGCATCAACCGATGCAGTACAATGCAGCGACATGTGAGCTGGGAAAAAACATCTCGTGACGACGACTTTCGAAGACAGGCTATGAATCGAAATCGCTCACGACCCAAAATCGATAGAGTTAATGAAAAAAGTCAATTTACCTTGCTTTCAAGAAATACAGAAATATCACGCCTCCCGGCATGTGCAAATACACTAGAGGTATTATCCCGAATAAACGAAATATCCATAAGAGGACTACACATCCCTGACAGAACAAAAAATAGCGGAGATCCCCTCTTCAACGAGGCATCTCTTTCGCCATTCCAAATCGCTCACTCCACTAGTGGTGGGCGGAAACCGATCGACCAAAAAGCAAGACAAGTCATGCGCAGTCCAGCGCAAAATGACCACAGCTCAAAACTTAACTGCATTCGATACCAACGCGAGAAGACAAATGCTTACCGAGAAAAGTGACTATAAATTTCAAGCAGTTGTTGCCCTTGCGTTATAAAATAGATATTGTAAAAAACGATGTTGCGAGAATTTATCACGCAACACCTCATCATGTATGACAAATTGTTGCAGAAGCCAACGCTGCACACGCACGTGATTCCTTGGAGAAAGATTCTTGCTAGAGGATCAGCTACATGAGGGGGCAAGAACGGAGAATGATAATGATGATGATGATGTGGGATAGCTCCCATCCCACCCTCTATCATAAGTTCCTCCCTCATCAGTACTGTAATTCCTTTGTTGCCTCCGGGTTAGAGAGGAATACTAATACGTTCATTGTCGCCCCTACCTCCTCCTTCTTTAATAATTGTATAACCTAGACAGGTAATGAAACATTATTTCGTTCATTCATATTTTCACTACCTGTGGGGCACGGTGCCATCACCGCAGCTGGGCAATGAATGTATGTATCACACATCATTTTCATTCGTAACCGTCTTTCATTCTGTGTGTCTGTTTGATTGCATAATAATTTCTTCCGGTTGCTATCTATCTGTCTGTCTGTTTATCTATCTATCTATCTATCTATCTATCTATCTATCTATCTATCTATCTATCTATCTATCTATCTATCTATCTATCTATCTATCTATCTATCTATCTATCTATCTATCTATCTATCTATCTATCTATCTATCTATCTATCTATCTATCTATCTATCTATATATCTGTGAAGGGGTGGGGCGAATGGCAACGAGAGAGAGAATCGTTCGCCGCTAGGCACTTCTTATATAGGCCCTAGGCTAATCACTCAACTTACTGCGCGCTAGGCGTATTAATTTGGCCGCATAAATAACACTCGCGATATTTGCTTTATTAGGCACGAAAACACAGATAAAACCTACCGCTATTAAATATAACACACGACTACCAAATATAACACATCACAACTAATTCTTAGGCTTTATTATGGCCTAAACTAATATATCTTCTTGAAGACTTTTTACATCCCGGCAATGCTTGCTCGCGCCGTCACGTGGGCTGACAGTCACGTGGGCTGACCGAAAATATACGGGCGATAAATCTGCCATGAACAATGAAGGGGGGGGCCTCCGGGGTGTCTTTACGGCCCCATCACATATCTATCTGCTCAACTGTACAAAGGTCAATTTGTTTCTTTCTACCTACCTGTCTATATTGTTTGTCGTACGATGTTAGATTGAAATTGTCAGCTGTTCGTTTTGTATAATTAAAACAGTCATGTTAGCGCATTATTTTTGTACTACACAACTAAGTGCACAATTTGACTGATTTCTCAACAGGCTGTGCAAAGTTATAGCACGTTTCACTAGCTTTGCCCTCAAACAAATGTAATTATCTGATTAACCGTCCAACGTACTAATGCCATTTTTTGCATACGATGTTATATTGGGTTAGACCCAACAAATATATACTTTATATCTTTACATCTTGTCTAGTTCCCATAAACGAATGAAATCCTTTGATCTTTGTTGGCATACTAATTATTGTGTATCGAGAAAAGAAATTTTACCACTTCAGTTACAGATTCTGTGAATTGATTAGGCATAGGCGTGTTTACTATTACAATAATGTGGCCATCACGTTCGCATATGAATACCTGTTGAAGATGATTTCTTAAATTATCTGCATGCGAGATACTCGTGACATTGTTTGTCATTGACATTTAGTGCGCTACCAAACTGGACCTTCATTGATCTAATTATTTCAATAGGTATTGTCACAGAGTGCTCGAAGATTTCGTCTAGATTACTTTAAAATTCCTTACTTTTCTATTCCTTCACATTTTGTCTGTTTTCTCTACGGAAATATTTGCACCTGCGATCGTTTCTTTAGCTTTTTTTCTAGTCTTCACTAATAGTCCTGTCATACTATCCAAATTCTATCTTCTTCAACAAAGGCACTTTAAGAGATTTCTTTAAGGACGTCTAAACGATTTATTCGCTTAGTCGAAACCAGTGGTTCTCAGAGTATCATATTTCCGTGTTCAGTGGTCAAATGGAGACCGCCACGATAAATCTTGGTACCGTACGTGTCTAAACGAGACGGGAAATAATTAACTCTGGACGTGGGAACAGAAATGTTTTAACTTCATGCGAACGAACGCTGAGTTTTAAGATCACTTGCTGATTTAACCGTTGGAAGACAACGCACGCTTATAGAAGAGAAGCATCAACTTACCTCATATCTACAGTATATGTGATTGAGAGTAAACGCTATTAAAGTTCTATTTCTTAAGCGGCGGATAAAGTCCTGAGCGGTAAGCAAACTCTCAGTATTCGCTTAATTAGCTAACTCTAATATCAAGGGATTAGTTAATGGATGTAAAGTGTGAAATACTAAATATTGTGGTTTTATTTCTTTACATTAGATTGATAGCTATTTTGCATTTATGTTTTATGAATGTTATTGATGCATTATAATGATGTAAGTACTGGCTGATATGGGAAAGTACTACATTCTAATGATTTTGGGAATGTGATGAAGAAAGCTGTTGTGAACGAGAGAAGAACCATGTTGTTCAAGGAACGAGTGAATGAAATAGCATTCCTCCAATGCAGTCATGCATGGACGCACACGGCAAGGCGTCTGCTTATAACAAAGGTTGACCTGACTGATCCGACCTGATTGTGACAGGAATTTGTAAACAAATGGACAGTCGCCTTTAAGGGAAAAGACTGACGTTACGGTTTCAGGTAAATATATTATTAGGCACCATTCTGAGCCGAAATGTCCAGAGTGGCTGTAGGCAATATATCTGTATAAAACAGAAGATTGTGATTGCCTGTATTGTCTTCCACAGCCCAGTTGCAGAATCCTACCCAGTTTCTGGATTTTGATTGCTGTAAATTGTTGCGAGTAAACCGCCAAGTTGCTCTATGCTACAGAGAGAACTAGTGCTTACATCTCAAACCCTCTAGCTGTGATCACAAGTCAGCAACCCTGAGCAGTCTATAGCATATGAGCAGTCTACAGCATTTAAGCAGTCAACACCTCGTCAGCACCTGAACAGCATAACGCAACTTCACAACCAGGTTAACGAAAAGCCTAGTCATCTCTTGGACTGTAGCTCAACTGAAGCACATTATCCAGTTGGTAATCCCTACCTACTGTGACGCCCAGGAGAAGTCCAAGCAGATAAGTCTACTTAAAACCCAGGCCAAAATCAGAATTCACTTATCCAAGAAATAGCCATAGGAATAAACTTTCGTCAGTGAGGAAAATAGCCTCTTATTCTTATCTGAACCAAAGACACTGACAGTTCTAAATTTCCTAGTATTTCTTTTATTTAAAAATACATGTCAACAATTGATTTTATTTTCCACTGTAATTAAAGTAATTATGTACATTCTGTAACTCACCATCATTCTGAGTTTGACTTAGTAGATTGTATGTTCTGTTCAGAAAAACATTCTCAACCCTCCTTGTATTATTACTTGTTACTATTAGTTCATCTTCAAAAAGATTAGAGTAAGAAAGAGTTAGTCGTCGCCAGAAAAATACATGAGTTGGCAGTCTAAAAGGTGAGAGAATCACTGACACCAACCTGTGCCCTTCTGTTAACTCTTTCCCTCAACACTAGCTCACCTCTGTGAAAACTAGTGTCTAAAGGTCTATGTGCTTTCTACACATCTTCCTTACTATACAAAACTCTTTATGCGACAATTGGATTCTCATTCAACGTCCATTGGAGTGCACCATCAAATATATCTGCGACAGGTATCACAACTTTGCGGTTCATAAATATCATAATGGAACGTTGCTCCTCTAATGTGCTTGTAAATAACGGTAAGATCATCTTTAAAGAAATTAAACTTCATCCGAATCATAATCAGATGTCTCTGAGAAATTGATAATCAATCTCGGCTGAATAAAGGACAAACCATCATTCGTCCAATATTCCTCTTCCTCTTGTAACACATGGTTCTCACATTTCTTCCAATAATCCCTGGCTATATTGGAGATGGCGACTTTTGTAAGTATTTCAACATCTTTTAATTTGAGCGTTCTATTTTCTGTTGCTACCTGTTCCTTAATTTTAGCCCATACTAATTCTATCGGGTTTAAGTGAGAATGATAAGGAGGCAATCTTAAACATCTGTGACCATGTTCATGGATTGCCTTGTCTATGTGAAACATCTTTGTATGCTTTTACAATTCCAAGTAATTCAGGCTTCAGGGACATTTCGTTGAATGGAATGTTGTTTTTGGTCAGCCAAATCTTATTACATCTTTAGTACTTGATGAATTAGGAACTTTATCTTCTGGTGCCACAACGTTGTGATATGAAGCATTGTCCATTATCAAACACGACAGCATATCCAATGAAGGAAGTACATGATTCACAATCCAATCTTGAAATATCTTGCCATTCATCTCTGTATGATAATCCCTATAATCTGTAGATTTTGAAACAAATATGAGTTCAGTATTATTTAGAAGCCCATGATGGCTGATTCCTGCATGTGCAATTATTAGGCGCTGTCCTTTGCTGCTTGGTACTAGTCTCTTAGTTGTCCAATCAGATGATTGCCATTCTGGTTCATTACTGTGGTGCGCATTGATCCAAGTTTCATCTAAATACACAAAATCATAACAATCTCTTCTCATTTCTCTGACCTCGCGTATATATTTGCTTCTCATTGCAACTATGTGAGGCTTTTCACAAATAAGGTTTCTACCACCAACATATTTTCTAAAAGTGAATCCCAAACTCCTAATAGTCCCCCATAGCGTAGATTTGGAAATATCAATGTCATTATTCTTTCTTAACCAAATTTTCAATTTCCTTAAAGTCACTGCCTCATTATTGTGAAACATATTGCAAATTTCTCTGCGGATCAATTCTCTGTCAAAATTATCCACCACTCTTGACCTAATTTTCGTGTGTAAAACACTGGAATTAGACATTTCAGATGTCGCTATCCAGCGGTGCAATGATCGTTTGCTTATCCCCAAGGCATGAATAGTCCTCTTTTGTGGGTTTGAAATAGAATGATATAGTTTTCCTCGAGTAGCTTCATTGCAGAAATACTTTAAAATCCTATTTGTGATTTGCTGTAATGTCATAAAATGTACTCGCAGACTCATTTTTTCCTACTTAACCACACAATACTTTTTGTATACACGCCACTGATTGACAATGTGTGCGCAACATCGGATATAAACTGTTTTATGTTCAAGAAGTGCAATTTCACGCAATTTCACGCTAAAATCATGCCAATTGTTTGATAAACCAAAAATGTGCAAATGAGGTCGTATAATTTACTGTAGACATTTCAATATGTGTGTGTGTGTGATGTGTGTTGGCAAGTAGGATTTTGATATTATATCGCAAAGAAACGAAAATTGAAACCAATGGCCGCATTTTAATGAAAAATTTAATTCATAGGGTCTATACCATTTCAAATTCACACACAAAATTTCACTTATATGCGTTATATATTCGCTGAGATATAGCATTTTGAAGTTGGGCAAAGCTAGTGAAACGTGCTATAGTACATAAATCGGGCACTTAAAAGGTAAAATAACATTTAAAACTCTCAATATCTTTAAAATAATTTTAAACCAATGTTATTCTTCTTTATCTTTATCTTCAAGTTTTGTAGCATCCCTCTTTATTATTTACCTATATTGCAGATCTGATAGGCATAACATTTCAGATTACCTAGCTATGAGGCGTTTTACAGACTAACAAAATCAAAATGAAACTTATCAGCCAATCATGGCTTCTTTCCTCAAAACAAGCGCGAAAACGTCATACATAATTTTTAAAGCAAAAAACAAGAAGGAAAAAAAAGTGACAATAATGTCACAGGCCATGAAGACGACTAGACGGGTCTATCAGCGATGATTTTTCCAAAATAATCAATGCACATGCTGACGCGTATAAAAAATACTTAGAGATCTCACTGACACGAATGATAAAACAAACAAACAATGTAAAGGAAGGAAATTGAACACAAACAATTCATATACTGTTACCATAATAAGCGTATGCTCCTGGGGAAGCTATCAAGCGGAGGAAGACAGAGCAAGGTTCAATTAGCAACGTGCCAATTTATGTAGTTTGTGCCCCCCTGTTGTTCTCGGGGGTCTCTCAAGATACTGTGACGACAGTCTTATTTCATCCGTTCCTTTTTCTGTGACCATCATTGTTTCAATCCGCTTTGTCAGTAAATCCTATACCCCTACTTTTGATACGCTCTTCTATGTCATTACTCACCGGTCATTATCTTTTTTTTTCTCCCCTCCATCTACCAATTTTATCAGATTCTCGGAAGGACACACATTGTCAACCCACACGTTTTAAGCTTGATCGCACGTGACATGTTATCCTCTAATGTGGACAGTCAACGATTAGCCAGTAGGGACAATACGATGAAATCAACATTTGATTTGCTGTTTGTCGCCGGCTTATTGTTTATACAAGTATATAAACCAATAAAACGGTATTGAATCAGTTCTACAAATAACGGTTCACATGAAACAAGGGACGTTTCGGGTTTTACCCTTCGTCAGCCACAGTTACAAACAGGTGACAAGGACAAGAATTACATATAGGTACTACAAAAACATACGATGATGAGAAACAAGCACCAAATGAGCGATACAAGCAGATGGAAAAAGTAAACACCAACAGTGATTAGAGAAAAAAGAACAATAATAATACAAGAAAATCGTAAAACCTGAAAGAAATACCGAAACAAGAAAGTAAATAATCAACGAAACGAAAAAAAGAATGAACAAAACTTCGGAACAAGTAAAAGGTCACTTAGCTAGATCCGTAGATGCTTGGAATAGAACACTGAGGTACCTTGTCCAAGAAATCGTCTAATGAAGTGACGTATAAGATAGCGACAATTTAAAAAGATACAAAAGGATACGAAACGAAGCAAAACAAAACCATAAGAAGATAGATCGAAAAAACAACGAATAAAGAAGAATGAAAAAGAGAGAAAAGCCACCAGAATTTATGATAAATGATGTTGGACATTAAGGCCTTTTGGAGAAAAACAGCCCATTTGAAAAATAAGGCGATTCTCCAACGAAAAGCGAGTCCGGTCATCGCCGAAAAAATGAAAGGAGGGCAGTGACATGAATATCGGAATTACCTGAATGGTCACGCCCATTGAAATGAAGGGGCACCGGTAAATGTTTGCTATGATAGATGTCATTTAAGTGCTCACGAAACCTGTCTGCCAAACGTCTGCCAGTTTCACCAAAATAGGTAATGCCACACTTCTTGCAGATGATAGCATAAATCAGGTTTCTGGATTCGCACGTGAAAGACTCTCTAATGACAAAATTTCCTTTCGGAAAAGTGACTGTCTGAGTTTGGAGTACAAACGGACAGCTCTTACATATACGGCGTTGGCACGGTTTAGTACCAACGTATGAAAGGTTAGTATGTCTCAAGCGACTGTGTACAAGAATATCCATAAAATTTCTATCCCTACGATATGCCAACAAAGGTGTATCACGAAACAACTCTCTGGTATCAGAATCAGAGTGGAGAATAAGCAGATGTCGAAACAGAATTCTCTTCACCGCCAGACGGTGAGGATGGAAAGTTAGAACCAGTTTGAGTCTGTCAGATTGGACAGAAGGTTTAGGTGACTAGAACTATATAGAATCCGTAATCGAGTATTACAATATACTAGGGACTTTAGGTAAATCTGAAAGATTTACAACATTAAACACCAGATCACGTTGTCGTCACTTAGTCTTTCCTCTTCTACCCTGTAGTGTAAAGGTCAAAACACCAGATACGATTCTAAAATATTAGTCACAATAGTCATTTTCATCTAACAATTAGCCACAAGTCAACTTCTCGTAAAGTATTCGCTATTAATCATCTTCACCTAAAATATCAGACACTTATCGATTGCACCTAAAGTATTAGCCACTCTAGTCAACTTCACTTAAAGTATTAGCCACTAGTTAACTTCCATCTACGACAATTAACCACTTATCAGCTTCACCAAAACAATATGGCCATTTTTCAAATTTAACCCAAAAACATTAGACTAGCCAGCTTCAACTAAAATATTAGGCACTGGTCAACTTCACCAAAAATATTTGTCAGCTTCACCTAAAGCATTAGACTAGTCAACTAAAATATTAGACACTAGTCAACTTTAACCTAAAATATTAGCTAATAGTCAACTTTAACTAAAAATATTAGCCACTAGTCAACTTTAAGCTAAAATATTAGTCACTAGTCAACTTCACCTAAAATATTAGCCACTAGTCAACTTCACCTTAAATATTAGCCGCTAGTCAATTTTAACTTACAATATTTTCCACTAGTCAACTTTACCCTAAAATATTAGCCGCTAGTCAACTTTAACCTAAAATATTAACCACTAGTCAACTTCACCCTAAAATATTAGCCGCTAGTCAACTTTAACCTAAAATATTAGCCACTAGTCAACTTCACCCTAAAATATTAGCCGCTAGTCAACTTTAACCTAAAATATTAGCCACTAGTCAAATTCACCTTAAATGTTAGCCGCTAATCAACTTTAACCTAAAATATTTTCCATTAATCCACTTTACCCTAAAATATTAGCCACTAGTCAACTTTAACCTAACATATTAACCACTAGTCAACTTTACCCTAAAATATTAGCCACTAGTCAACTTTAACCTAAAATATTAGCCACTAGTCAACTTTAACCTAAAATATTAGCCACTAGTCAAATTCACCTTAAATGTTAGCCGCTAATCAACTTTAACCTAAAATATTTTTCACTAATCAACTTTACCCTAAAATATTAGCCACTAGTCAACTTTAACCTAACATATTAACCACTAGTCAACTTTACCCTAAAATATTAGCCACTAGTCAACTTTAACCTAAAATATTAGCCACTAGTCATCTTTAACCTAAAATATTAGCCACTAGTCAGATTCATCTAAAATATTAGCCACTAGTCAACTTTATCCTAAAACATTAGCCACTAGTCAACTTTAACCTAAAATATTAGCCACATCAACTTTAACCTAAAATATTAGCCACTTGTCAACTTTAACCTAAAATATTAGCCACTAGTCAACTTTAACCTAAAATATTAGCCACTAGTCAGATTCACCTAAAATATTAGCCACTAGTCAACTTTAACCTAAAATATTAGCCACTAGTCAGATTCACCTAAAATACTAGCCACTAGTCATCTTGACCTAAGATATTAGACACTAGTCATCTTGACCTAAGATATTAGACTAGTCATCTTGACCTAAAATATTACCCACTAGTCCTCACCTAAAATAGTTAGCCACTAGTCAGCTTCACCTAAAACATTCACCAGTCAACTTCACCTTAAATATTAGCTAGTCAACTTCACCTAAACTACTCGAACTGACCCCCATCACCCCCACCGAGACCACCACAAATGTGCAAGCACCGGAAATGAGAAGACGTCGCCTTGCTCGAATTTAGCCATCAGTAATAAATTTGTGTGGGGAAAACCCATCCCCCATGGGCTGTTTCTAGCTCATCACTGAACAACCCGTGTTTTTTTTTCAACACCCTGGAGAATTTCGTGCCAATAGCCACGAAGATTTCTTGTGTGTATTTTTTTTAAAGTCTGAAGCGTAATTCTCGGCTCGCGTCTCGCGTGATCGATGGAAGAAATGAGTTTATTGAAGCGAAGGACGGTCTTAATGCCCAAGAGAAAACGAAAGGAAGTGATTGAATCAGTCGTGAAGCATTTCCATGACCAGTTCTTTCATGACCTTCATTTGTGTGGCAAGGAAGTTTTCATTCAATGGAACGTTTCAAATGCTCAATGAAACTCAAATAGATTCGAATAAGAGGTCTTGCTTGCGTGTCGTCCCTCCACCTCACTCAGCTACGATTTTTAGCATTCATATGACACTTGTCTTCGCGATGCACGCTTGCAAACATGCACACATGTTAATTAAGGGGCCTTTTTCCACGCTTCTACTGTGATGAATTGTCTTAGAATTCATGTCTATTTTCTCACTGTTAGGACCGCCCCTCTCGTATCATTGATTTTTGTCTCCTCCCTGGTGTTTGTGAATAAAATTCCTATCTGGCAGCGTTAATCTTAAATTAGACAGTCCGTAGCCCCCTCCCTCACATATTTTGCTTCGATTACACAGATGCCACCTTAATTTCCTTTCATACTGGAAGCGGTCTATTTTCTAAATCTTTTGAGTCACGGAAAAGCGAGCACAGGCGAGTCGAAATGCCTTTTCAAGTCACTGGTCTGATCGTCTCCCGGAGCACCGATGAGCGGGCCTTTCGCTACTTTCCTGGTTACCCGTACTAGAACTCTTTCATTTCGGGTTGCAGAGAGATTTCTCCCGGTTCCCCGATGTCTTTGTCCCAGTCTTTTTCTCTGCTTGTTCGTCCAGATGTGGGTCAATCTAAGGCAGAAGTTAAATATATAATCTCAGCTCAAGCATTATTTATTGCTTGTGTTTCCAGAGGGCTTCTATCTGCGGAGTGGAATTTGTGTTACTATGCCTGATACTAGCTGCAAATTAGAAACGAATATTTCTTGTAATTTCGGTAAGCACACTTAGTTATGAAATAACTGCGCTAACTTTACACTTTTAAGTCTTATTAAAGTTAATTTTTTTAATGACGGTGCATTTTAATGCTATTATTTTCCCACTAGTCAAATCATTAGCTGTTAATTTGTACGGAGGACCGTGTTTAGTTGTGTTAATTAATTTAATTTTTCTACCAGTTAGTTAACTACAAGTACATTTACAAACATGATGTATATACCTCTATAAAGATAATGATTATAATAATTTTCCTACCAGCCCGATAAATCCTCAGTTGTGTTGTAAACATATGATGGGCATATTACTTTTTGTATAACGGTAAAACCAAATGTTGGGTAAATTACTTGGGAAGGTAATCCATTCTTTGGAGTGAATATCTGGGATCTTGTCGGCACAGTTTGTCAAAACCAATTGTTTTTTCTAGGCCACTTTCTCAAGCAGGGAGGGCCACTTCTTGTCTGTATAATTATTTTTCTTGTTTCGCCCACAGCAAACTAGATGACCACACTTATTAAGTGTCAGAAAAAGGGGCTTGAGCCTAAACATGTTGTGACAGATGAAAATTGAAGCTACACTTTAATCTCACCGGTACCCCTCATTTTGCTGAAATCAAAATCGCCAACGTGGGTTCCACGTGCTTCCCTAATTAGCATGTCCAAGGGAGCGCGCTGTAAGACATGTCATTCACCCTCTGTCTTAATTTTAATTTAGCCACGCTTACGGTCTTCTCTCACGAGCCATTATAATAAGCAATCTCTGGATCTCTTACTGTCATTCCTTCAAAGAGGCGGGCCAGAGGCGGCACCGGCGGTCAGTTATCGACGTCTTTTAGAGTCACTAAAAGAGAGCGAGTTCTGTAACACCTCTGATTAACACCAGAACGAGAACCGTCTACGCGGGGAAGAAATCTCTGCAGGAACGGCGGAGCCTGGCGGCGAAGTTGTGAAAAATAGCTTTGATTCACGGTTCGGCCGCAAAAGTTCCCGAGAATCAGGTAGAGATGAAAAATCTCGCATGTAGCTAATGATTTCTATTCATTTAATATATATAGGCATCTCTTAAAAATTTAGTTATCAGTAGCGCCAGAGATTTGAAGAAAGTACCTAGCTCATATATGAGAGCCAAACAAGAATTTTGGATTTCTTTTATACGTGGAGATTAATTCATTCTTTGTTCTGTGGTAATAGTATATTAGAGTTTTGAGTGATTTAATCGTTAAAGTTTCTTCATTATATTTCACTGGGATTTTGTATTAAGCTGAATAATGTATTAAATAAACTTATAGCTAAATTTTCTTCAGCGGTAAACGTAATCTAATTTCTTGCTATTCCCCAGTAGGAGAGGCTTAAAATATTATAAGACACTAGACGATCGATAATTTGTTTGATACCATTTATTTCTATTTTCATCATGCGTAAATTTTAAGTGACTAGTGTTCATAACTCGTGGTTTTTTTATATATAGATAATTAAATACCGGAGTGATTTACAGGTCTTACCTAAAACGCGGGTGTTAGAATATAATTATAGTATGATTACCTGTTATCTATTCTCTTTTATATAGGTATATCATACCTTTGCGATCCAGCGGTTCTTATAGAGATGTATGGCCAGATGTCTTATGGCATTCCAATTATATGTTCTTAAACATGCAAACATTGTCGGTGAAAAATCTGATGTTGGAGACCCTTCGCGTCCACTTTCTCCATCCATGAGAGTGGTTAAAAAACCAGAACACTTCAATGTAAAATTTTTAAATGTTAAACTGGAACGGGACTATGCCAGAAGATTTTTCCATCTTACCCATATAAATATTACTGGCCTGATGTGGCAGAACTTAGAGCACTAATTTTCTTTAAAAACCATATGACAGTAAAGTTTTCCTACCACCAAATTCTACAGAGATAATTCACGGGTCATACTCGGCTATTTCCTTCCGAGAACAGCCTGGGAGTAACTTTCTGTTTTTTTTTTTTCACATTCACTACGACAGAGAGAGTCACAGCCACTGGAGGCTAGACCCCTCCGGGAAAAAACTATATTAAGTTATAAATTTCCAGGACAGTGCCAATACCTAGAAAAACGTATCACAAACCAATACCTGCAGTACGAAGAGGAATACCCAGGAAAAAATAATCAACGCACCAATTCAGCGACCCTCCGAAAAAAATAGCAGTTGCCTAAACGGAGAGTCTGGGGCTGAACTGGACTAATAATAGGACTCATAAAATAAATTTAATAAACCTTACTCTATGTATATGTTATTCGTAGTTTGTTTTCACGTCTGTACGTAGTAGTTATTGTCACAGAAGTTTATGTACTTAAGTGTTGTGTACCTTGTAAATTGTACAAGGAGAGTAAGGGCGTCTGAAAGTAAATAGAGTCGTAAGATAGGCTGGATTAGAGTAATTACTCGATCCAAGACTGCCTTTTTCTTTCTACACTATCACCTTTTCCCTACACGTTTACCCCTCCTCGTGAAACAATACTATTTCTACCACCTTCCTTTCACATAGCTGTCACTGCTTCAGCGGGACAATAAATATCTCAGTCCTATCTTCTCACAATTTACAACACATGTATATTTTTACATTCTTGCCCTTACACGTGAGGACATATCTGTATACCTCATGTCTCCCTCTTTCAAGATAACTGTTAAGTGGATATCTAAGCCTGCAGAGTGTTTACCTACAACGCTGGCTCATCGAGCGATTTTTATATATAAAGGGCGGAGTAAACTGACCGCGCGGGTCAAGCGCGATGTAAGCTCGCACATTTGCTTTGAGGATAGGGGTGGGCAGAGAGTATTTTGTTTGATGTGTTCTTTTGTATTGCATTTTGTAAAACATTGATATTACTAGGTTGATAGAAGGTCACCTTTATATTTTTCAGAGAAATCCTAGAGTCCCCTGGAGGCAGACAACCATCATTTCCCCATTCCTATTCTACACTTAACCCACGTCTTATTGAGTCATTGTATCGCCAACCTTTATTATTTTGCATCGCCTCTAGGCAGTGAGTGGATATAACTGCTGGGTCTTCATTAAGCCAGCCAGCTATTACCAATCCACCATCCCTAGCAGTGCGCATACTTGTGTGGTCCATTAGCTCTTAAACTAAGTGCCGTAAACGCGGCACGTCAATCTTCTACGATACTATAGGCTAATTTTACCAGAGGGACGGTGGACCACCAAATCCCAACACCCATTTTACTGCGGATTATTAGCAAACATTCAATTACCTAGCTAGTTCAACAGACTGCACGGAAGGAAAATATTTCCTATCCGCTGGATGTCCTGTTTTGCTCCAACATAAGTTACAGGGAGACGGGAAGTATAGATTGTGACTCAACCCCTGGAGTGTTGGCGGGTTAACGGATTGGCCGTCCTTAAGACGAGGACTTGTTATACTTTATTTCTAGCGTTTGTTTTTTCTTGTTTTCCTTTGCTTATATATATATATCTATATATATATATATATGTATGTGTGTGTGTGTGTGTGTGTGTGTGTGTGTGTGTGTGTGTGTGTGTGTGTGTGTGTGTGTGTGTGTATGTATGTATGTATGTATGTATTAAATTTGGTTTAGTGGAGATGAGTCTAAACATCAGCATGGAGTAGGTTTTATCGTACATAAAGATAGATTGAACTCTGTCATCAGCTGCACCCCAATAAATAGCAGGCTTATCACCATTCGTATTGCAGCACATCCAAAGAACATCTCCATTATACAGGTATATGCCCCCACTACTGACTATGAGGATGAGGCAATTGATACATTTTATGACAATCTGGATGAAGCAATTAAGAAAATTCCAAAGAAAGATCTTCTCATCGTGTTAGGTGATTGGAATGCTAAAATAGGGCCAGATGCATACGGTCACTGGGCTGGTACAGTGGGGAGATTTGGGACAGGTGAAACCAACGATCGAGGACTATGGCTACTAGAATTTGCCAGCAACTATAAACTAACCATTGCAAATACACTATTTCCTCATAAGTTATCAAGAAGAACAACGTGGCATGCCCCAAAAACTGAGATACATGGCCAAATTGATTTTATTCTTGTATCCAAAAGATTCAAGTCTAGTATTAATAAAGCCAAGACTAGGACTTTTCCTGGCGCCGACATTGGTAGTGATCACGACATGGTATTGATGACGCTCAAGCTTAAACTTAAAAAGAACTATAATCAAAACAGATGTTCTCAGTTAAGATTCAATTTAGACAAACTGAAAGATCCAGAAATCGCGGGAATCTTTGAGGCAACTGTTGGAGGAAAATTCGCAGCTCTCAATTTTTTGGAGGATGATATCAACTCAATCACAGAGAACATGAAAGACGTGCTCATTGAATCAGCAACAGAAATACTTGGTAAAAGAAAGAAAATAAACAAACCATGGGTTACAGATGACATTCTGAAGTTATGTGATACACGGCGGGAAATGAAAAAGGTTAAGAAAGAGGTTCCTGAAGCAGCATGGCAATACAGTATGGTGAATAAAAATATTAGGAAGAAAATGAAACAGGCCAAAGAAAAATGGGTAGCTGATCAATGTGAGTCCATTAATACGGGGCTAATAAAAGGTAACAGCAAGGCAGCTTTTGACACATTAAGAAAACTATCAAAACCCCAACAGCCCAGGGTAACTGTCATAGAAGATAGCAATGGGGCTCTGCTCAATGAAAAAACAGCTGTAATGAGAAGGTGGACAGAATATTGTAAAGAATTATATAACTGTAAACTTGATACTGACTTAGGCATATTAAACAACATTAAGTGCGAAAACAGGGAACTCGGAAATGTAGCAATATTACGGGAAGAAGTGGAAGAGGCTATATGTTCGATGAAAGGAGGGAAGTCACCGGGTGTGGATAATATCCCAGCAGAGCTCTTGAAATATGGAGGACCAGATATAGTAAAAATCATGACAACAATTTGCCAGAAGATATGGAGTACAAAAAAATGGCCAAAAGAATGGACGCAGTCATTAGTAATACCGCTTCCAAAGAAAGGAAATCTAAAAATGTGCAAGAACTACAGAACCATTAGCCTTATTAGTCATCCAAGTAAGGTGATGTTAAGGATACTTTTGAACAGAATAAAACAGAAATCAGAAGAAATCTTGTCAGAGGAACAGGCTGGCTTTAGACCAAAAAGAAGTACCTCAGAACAAATCTTCAATATTAGAGTACTTATCGAAAAACATCTCCAACATCAACACGATTTATACCATAACTTCATCGATTTCACAAAAGCCTTCGATCGAGTCTGGCATGAAGGCTTATGGCAAGTAATGAGAAAATTCAATTTTGATACCAACATCATAGATATCATTGAAGCACTATACAAGGACGCAAGCAGTGCTGTTTTTGCAAGCAACGACATTGGAGAATTTTTCAAAACAACTGTAGGAGTTCGGCAGGGATGTATCCTGTCCCCAGTGCTCTTTAATATTTATCTAGAACATATTATGCAGGAGGCTCTCTACGATTATAAATCAACCATATCGATTGGAGGCCGACCTCTGTGCAACCTACGTTTTGCTGATGATATTGATCTGATAGCTGGATCAGAATCAGAACTTCAAGACCTTACCTCTAGACTGGAGAAAGTAACAAGAACGTATGGGATGGAAATTAATATAGAAAAAAGCAAGATATTGGTGAATAGCCATAAGAAACATGTTCCGACCAACATTACGTTAAATGGGAAAACGTTAGAAGAAGTTAACACCTTTAAATATCTCGGGTCCACTATATGTAGTGATGGAAGATCAAGTAAAGAAATCAAGACAAGACTTGAGATGGCCTCAGCTGCCATGACAAAGTTGAATGTGATCTGGAAAAGTAACATCAGTTTTCCTGTGAAGATCAAATTATACAAATCACTTGTATTATCTATTCTCTTGTATGGGTGTGAGAGCTGGACACTCACTGCAGATACGGAGCGAAGGATTCAGGCTTTCGAGCATAAATGTTATAGAAGAATTTTGCGCATTTGCTATAAAGAGCACAAAACAAATGTCTATGTTAGAGAGAAGATAAACACCTATGCAGGCCACCAAGAACCACTTTTGTCAATAGTGAAACATCGAAAGCTTGCCTGGTTTGGGCATGTAACTCGTCATGACTCCCTTTCGAAAACGATCCTTCAGGGGACAGTCGAAGGTAAACGGAGAAGAGGAAGGCAAAGAAAATCCTGGGCTGATAACATCAAAGAATGGGCAGGACACGGTTTTTCCACACTTGTACGCATTGCTGAGGATAGAGAGCAGTGGAGGACCCTGTCTGCTGATGCTTCCACCATGGCACCCCTACGACCCATGACGGGTTACGGGCTGAGATGATGATGATGTATGTATGTATGTATGTATGTATGTATGTATGTATGTATGTATGTATGTATGTATGTATGTATGTATGTATGTATGTATGTATGTATGTATATGTATATGTATATGTATATGTATATGTATGTATGTATATATGTATATGTATGTATATATATATATATATATGTATGTATGTATATATGTATATATATATGTATATATATATATATATATATATATATATATATATATATATATATATATATATATATATATATATATATATATATACATATACATATACATATATACATATATATATATATATATATATATATATATATATATATATATATATATATATATATATATATATATATATATATATATATATATATATATATATATATATATATATATATATATATATATATATATATATATATATATATATATATATATATATATATATATATATATATATATATATATATATATATATATATATATATATATATATATATATATATATATATATATATATATATATATATATATATATATATATATATATATATATATATATATATATATATATACTGCTCAAAAAAAGTTAAAGGCCACTGTCAATTTTTAGGTCATTTCAACAATGCTGTTTTTAAAAAAACCTGAACACTCAGTCAAAAATGTTTTGCTGCATTTTGTTGCATGCTTAAACAATGTTTGTTAATCTGATAATAAATCAAATCTGTGTTACGTGTGTGTACCTCCAAGGTCAATCAAATGGATGTGGTGGAAAGGGAAATAATGCATGTTCGAAAATGCTTCCTATGGCAAAGCCTGTTGATAACATTGCTGAAATTTGCTTTCCACGTGCAAGTCGTGACTATAGTGAACACATTTCACCCACTTTTCGGAAGGAACGGGCAATGGGTATGTTTGTAACATTTACCATTTTAGCCATGGCTCAGCTAAGACGCTTGACCAATGTTGACAGATGGAGAGCGATGGCATGGCTGCAGGATGATGTAGGGCTGCGAGAAGTTGCTAGGAGATTAGGAGTTGCCCACTCTGTCATACAAACTCTGCGTGATCGTTATAATGCAACCGGCAGTGTTGCAGAACAACGCAGGTCAGGACGTCCAAGGTCTACCACAAGACGGCAATGAGCTGACCCATGGCTAAAATGGTAAATGTTACAAACATACCCATTGCCCGTTCCTTCCGAAAAGTGGGTGAAATGTGTTCACTATAGTCACGACTTGCACGTGAAAAGCAAATTTAAGCAATATTATCAACAGGCTTTGCCATAGGAAGCATTTTCAAACATGCATTATTTCCCTTTCCACCACGTGCATTTGATTGACCTTGGAGGTACACACACGTAACACAGATTTGATTTATTGTCAGATTAACAAACATTGTTTAAGCATGCAACAAAATGCAGCAAAACTTTTTTGACTGAGTGTTCAGGTTTTTAAAAAAAAACAGCTTAGTTGAAATGACCTAAAAATTGAAAGTTATATATATATATATATATATATATATATATATATATATCTATATATATATATATATATATATATATATATATATATATATATATATATATATATATATATATACAAACTAATTATTGTCCTTATAAATAGTTTCTTTGTGGTTAATAAATATATATTTTATAGCGGTCGGGATTTTTTCGCTATTTCATAACTTACTTTCTTTCGTTTCTTTTTACCCACAATCCTGTCTGTACAAAATTGTAGTTGCAAGAAACATAATTACTCCCTCTTCTCTGAAATCAGAGAACACAATTTTTGTTTTAGAGCTCCACTGATTACCATGACGATAGCGTTCTGCAACAATGCTAGTGAGATTAAACCTATATTCCCCACGCCTTGCCGCTTAATCATTAAGTTAAAGTAATTAGTTCATTTTTTTAGCACATAGCTCCCTGTGGCGCGTTAGCATTTCCACAAATTCGTGCCAAGTTTTCCTGCCTTGCGCTATTCGTTGAAGAACTGTTTATGCCTTTTTAAATGAGGAAAATATCTCATCCTCTGCTTTTTATAATGGGCTCACTTTGCATGATTAGCCTAAGGTACACGTCATTTTTATCCTGCCTATTACACCCACTCTTAAGGAATCTATTTTCATATCTCTCTTTTCAAGGAACTGTTTGTATGCGACATTCGCTTATTCTATGATCTATGCGATCGAATAAAATTACATTTTAAACCGGAAACCAGATATTTTTTATAAGTATACGTGTTTGTTCTCTAGATAAGTTGTTGACCTTTATCGAAAAGGCAATGACGCGGTCGGATAAACTAAAGTAGTTACGCTAAATGTGTCGAGAAGCTCTTGAAAGTTCTGAGCAATGATATTTGCGGCAAACTGCTAGACGTATGTACTGATTAGTCTGTCAATATTCCAGATTAGCCTGCGAAGGTTCCACAAAGCGGATCGGTAGGATGTAATAACTGTTGTTGTTTCCTCCCCCCTCCCCCCCCCCCCACGCACACTGCTTAATGACCCAGATATAATACTACATTAATGTCATTATATACAATACGTAACCTAAAAGACAGACGGACTTAGAGAGAGAGAGAGAGAGAGAGAGAGAGAGAGAGAGAGGGATGAACGGAGGAACGCATGCAATACTACCACAGTCTCGCGATATAAAATTAATGCCACCCCACGCGAAAGGCACGCAGGCTTGCTTTTTTTCAAATAAACAGGGACAAAAAACACTACCAATACGAGGTTAGGTTTTAAAAAAACAAGGTTAATGATTATTAGGAAACATGACCCAATATTGTTTTACGTCTGAAATCCTGACTTTAGCCTGACAGTACAGAAGACACCCCATCGTATAGAAGTGAACAGGTGGTAGAAGAAAATACATATTTTGAACGAAGCCACTTGGCCCCATTAAATTTAGATATTTGGGTGCCTTAGGACTTGCTGACAAGGAATATGTTAGGTGTTACGCAAATAGTCTAGTGGTTAACAAATTATAGCCAAAATATCTGACAGCACAAGATCATATTTGCTCATGTTTGGAAACTGCTTTAGGGGGAATGATGCCAACACGTTAGATCCGATTGGATTGGCTAGAATAATATGTAAGGCGAAACATGATTAGTCGAATGCAAATACTATTTTTGGTTGTTAAGGGAAACGGTAGGAAGGGTAAATTTTTTCAAAAGCTTTTGTAAACATGGTCTCATTGGTTAGACCATTTGATATAGTCAATTAGGAGCGTCAGTTCAGGGCCACATTTTGAAAATAAACTTACTGAGAAGCAAGTGCGTTGAGAACCAGTTCATATTTTTCTAATGAAAGCCTGGGACAGAGGCAGATCGGAATTGTGCCATAACCCATCGCCAGTCAACGTATTTGTTTAATATTTCCTTGAATTGTGGTAAGCTAGACATATTTGATATCTTTTAGATGAAAATTGAATGTGAATTGATAATTTATGTCTGTATGTGTGTGGTTCAGTAGCAAACATGAGGCAAAGCCTAGATATTGCTCCACCATGAACAAAACTTGTCGGAGAGGAGTTTAACTGCCTAGGCCTATATGGAATTGCCAAATAGTACTATGACACCTATCTTATTGTATAGAAGAAATTAATGCTGGAATTGCAGAGGCGTTGTAACCATTAGGGAGAGGAATACTGGTGTATACTGTTACATGAGAAGCTAGCAGTTGGCGTACCGCGCTGAACTCGGTGTTTGTTATGTATTGTGCTTCAGTGTGGAAATAGATTATAAATTAGTTTTGAAGTAGGAGGTACAACCTTCTTGTTTCAGGGACCGTGGTACTAACGTATTAAAGCAGCACCTGGTCTGAGTTTTGTTGAATCCAGAGGCTGGTAGCATACTCCTTGGTCAAGATATCAACCAGTGTTGTTTCTCAAGGAAACGGTGAAGCAAGCGAGCAGTGGAGACTGTTTCCTGCCGCCCACACAGAAGTTAAGATTTCGTGGCCAGAGCAGCTCAATCTTGTGTATACCCCCCTCTAAAAGTGACTTTACCTTAAATCAAGAGGGACATTTATTTGTTTCAAATAAAAAGAAACTGTGAACCTTTCCAATATTATTTCCACCAGAAACAAACCCTTGAAGTCATGATGACAAACAACCACCTAGCTTGAAAAGCCAGTATTACCTCATTGTACTACAGCACAACTTACACACATATTGCAATAATAATATATGTCAATACAAAGATCCTATCTAAAAATTGTGTACATACAACTTGTGATTACATTTGATTGTGTTTCCTGATTCACTTTGTAGTTGAATCAGGATATCTATTATTGACAGGAATTAATACATATTTTTAAAAGTTACACTTGACTTATTAAGATAGTCTTATAGAGTGTTCTATGTATGTGAGTGTCACAGTGTTGTAAAGTATTGCGAATTAAAATAAATTGTTTATCTGTCTGTTGGTTGTTGTGAACATACACTTCATCATTATCATAACCCTAGACATTCAACGTAGTCATCACAATATTCCAGAATAAGTCTGACTGAGGTCTAAATGTGGTAGCAAAGTAAGGTTATCTGTAACACACCACACTTATTAGATACAGATACCTTCACAGCTGATCTCAGTCAGTACACTAAGTCCCCTATAAATATTTATATCATCCCACTTTACCACACTTGGTTTACTTAACTACAAATTATGCATAGAGCTGTGCTGCAGCATAGTCTTCTGCTTCAATTGTATCATTATCATGGCCGGCGCCACAAGGAGAAGCAGCGCCGGGCTTCCGAGTATGGTTGGGCATGAGACAGGCTACCCCAGCATGTAGAAACTGTAACCCACAAAAACTTCAAGAACAATATGGACAAGCCAGCTAAAGAACAATCAACTCAACCATGAACGACAGAAGAAAGTCCTCTGGTAAGGAGGCTATGAAGCTACTATTTTTCGCTTAAGGAGGTATGATGCAATTCTCTCTTTCTTTCTCTTCTGTTCGCCTCATATACACACTCTCATACGACAGTCCTTCGGAATGTTTTCCTCTATTCCAACCAGCAACAACAACGCATATACATCTACAAATTTCCATCATTTGTTTTTCTTTTCTCCATCATTTCTTTGTCTTTGTGTGTATTGTTGTTTGAGTTATCGATGAGACTGCGTCTTCTGTAGGGTCGGAGTGGCTAAGACGTTAGGAGTCCGCCTCGAATTCTAGAGGTACCATGTTCGATTCTCAGTAGAGGGAATATAATTTATGGAAATTCTTTTTTACAGAACCAGTGATCAAAATGATGTCATACTCCCTCCCCCCTTGGTCTCATGGGTAGTGAGATCGGATGACTAGCTTTGTTGGTTAAGGGCGAAAAAATAGGAGGTCCCTTGTTCAAGTTACGCACGTTAAAAATATCATGGCAGTTGGAAATCGTAAAGAGTAAGCCATATGGCCGCTGCCCTGGCAAAATTAAAAAATTAGAAAACTGCCCACTGATAAGGGTGGATTTGAGCTGAAGTGGTAACTTGCCACCCTTATCGACACCTGGTATTAAAGTGCAAGATGTAGGTGTCTTCTCTGATTTAGGATGTTGCTGTGTATGTGGTAGTGGAACAGTTCACAGGGTTATCACACAGGCAACATGACGTGTAGAGTCATAGAAAGGGTAACTTCGTTGTATAAGTTTCTTTCATTTATTGCACGCCACAAAACAGTCATGATACTTATGACATCAACATAGTTAACGAGTTCAGCAAGATGATATGGCACATTGAAAACAATTTCTGTAGTCAGCAATGACAGCTGTTGTATATATGCGTCATAAGACATCACAGTTCAATAGATTCAGAAATTCATAAATCATAGAGTTCTAGTTCGTGAAGCTGTATAAATAATAATAATTTCTATAACTTCTGCAACAGTGTCAGCTACAGATCTTCAATGTTCATAAACAATAATAAATGCTCCCATTCTGATGCTAGCAGATCAGTTGTATACAATAAGTCCGTTCACTGTCTGCACGTGAATAGCATACATGGGCTACAGGTCAGCTCGACCTTTATAATGTTCCTAAGTCTAACCATCTGACTTGGACGTGATCTCTGATATAACGAATCCTGGAACACAGACAATAGTCTTGTTGGTCTAGAGCGACCCATATATATTTAACTAGTTCAGGTATAAAGATACCGGTGACTTAATCCTAGTCAAAGTACCTCTCCATTTTGAATCACACACAGGCGAGCAAATAGGCGACAAAATGACGAACCTCTAGATGATAGCATAAAGTTCGATACAAGAGGAATTACCTTATTTCGGAAAATCAACCATGAACATATGCCTCCAGGCAGGCGTGAATAATACTGGGAAATAGTCTAGTTAGCTAACTAACTCACAAAGACAATGTATTTCCCTCAGAGAATCACAAGACGCAGGTCGCGTCTGCTCGCTTCTTAAACCATTTCTCAACTGCCGAACTGGGCGGAACACACAGAACGAACTCCCAGCTTTTGACATGCGCAGAACGACAATCTCTGAGTTGCCGTTCACAATAAGACGATTCTAAGAACATTCGAGATAAAAGTCTTACACAGTCGCGCCTTTTATGGTCATGAAAAGAAGCGTTAAGAAAGGTTTCAGACATCTACCATAGTTGACTGGTACTACCAAATAAGGAGATGTGGTCACGCTTCGTTCAAGAAATTATAGACCGAACGTGTCTCTATACAAGAGAAGGCAAACTCCTAAAAAATTGTAGTCTCGATAACTCGGATTATGTCCCTTTGACCATAGAAAACATAATACACACTTCAGTCAAAAAAATGATCATACATATGAAAAAAATGTTTATACAAACGAAAAATAATAATGATCCGTGCGTAACATTACCGCACCCTCCCGGGAAAAAAAAAATGTTTCATTTTTTTTTTAAATCCTGGAGCCGGAAAAAATCTAGGCTCCTAACGCACGTATGATGCGTGGATATATACCTAACAAATTAGCTCAACGCATGGAGCGACACTGAGATCATATCTCAGATCCTTAGAGAAAAAATTTATCTAAGTATACGCTGATATATTCCAGGAAGGTGCCACCAACACACGCCACAATGATGGCAACAACATAATGACAATCAAATTATTCTCATACCAATATATGAAATTAAATATATTATGTGTTATCATACAATGTGTTGCAAATAGCGGTGTAATTTACTAATATACCGCACTATATTATTACATTATATAAAGTAACAGTAATTAATAAGTAATACATGTGTTGATCTACGTTGACATAAAACATTCAATAGAAGAAGATGTGGACATCATCCGCTCCCAATGTAGGACAGGACTTGATATCCTCAAAGTTCCACAATGGACATAAACTCGCAGACTTCAATGATGTGCTGCGAAAATATCAATAACACAAATCTTAAAGACAACTGGTAAATTTCTTAATACAATCCTGAAAATAATTTATTTAAATGTGGCCGAGTGATCTTTTGGCCCGTATATCACTAACTAAGCCTTCTTAGATAATTACATGGTACAATGTTATAAATTTCCCTCAAAAAAAAAAAAGTGAGACAAAATCTACTAACATGTCATTATAACATTGGACTGTATATCAGGAAATATATATATATATGACAGAAGAATCATGTGGAATCGTGTGGACATCTGGACAGAATGTCTGCCATTACATTATCCGAACCACGGATAGCTCGAACCGAGAAATGAAATGGTTGAAGAGCTATGGCATAACGAGTGGACCTCGAGCTCTTCAAGTTTTTGCTCTGAATAGCAGTAAGCGCTTTCTGGTCGGTTTCCACAATGAAATGTGCGCCTAGAAGAAATCTTTGTAACTTCAGAATAGACCATACCATAGCCAATAACTCACGGTCTAAAACCGAGTAATTCTTTTCTGCAGCGTTTAATTTCCTAGAGATATACATCACCGGATGCAAAGTATCAGAATACTCCTGCATTAGTGCTGCCCCAATCCCTGTTGACGAGGCGTCACTTCGAAGAACAAAAGTCTTCTCAATAGTAGGTAACTTAAGAATAGGTGGAGATGAAAATAGGGCTTTAACCTGGTCCAATGAGGATTGACATTCTTTAGACCAGCGGATCAGATTAGGCGACCCTTTCTTCAATAAAGTAGAAAGCGGTGCCATAATGGAGGACAGATTCGGAATGAATCGTCCGTAGAATTGAATCAAACCTAATAGACTCCTTACTTGTTTCTTCGTCTTAGGGACCGAAATGTTAAGTATTTTTGAAACATTGTGGTCCTCTGTCTTTAAAAGACCATGACCAACCCGATGACCTAGGAAAGAAATCTCGCTAAATCCTATAAAGGCTTTAGAGGGTTTTGCAGTCAAGTTATACTCGCGAAGAGTAGACAGTAATTCGTATAAACCCAAATAATGATCTTCCCAAGAATCACTGAATAGACAGATATCATCTAGGTATGCTATGACATCTGTACGATATGCGAGAATTCGCCGCATCATGCGTACGAATGTAGCAGGGGCGTTCATAAGACCAAAAGGCATGAAATTCCATTGGAATAAACCCCTAGGTGTAGAAAAAGCTGTAAAAGGTTTGGCACGTTCAGTTAGCGGGACTTGCCAATAACCTTTAGACAAATCTAGTTTGGTAAAGAATCTAGAATTAGAAAGTTTATTGAGTAGCTCTTCTAATGAAGGCATAGGTTCAGCATCGAACTTCGTAACTTGGTTCAATTTGCGATAATCTACGCAAATGCGAATGTTATTATCCTTCTTTCGAACAATAACCATAGACGAAGAGTATGCTGAAGTGGATGGTTCAATGATTTCCAAACGTATCATTTCATCCAACTCTTTTTCGACTTGAGACTGGAAATGGATAGGTATTGGATATGGTCTGACTCTGATAGGATTGTGATCAGTTAGCACAATGTCATGTTCTATGACATGTGTGTGTCCGGGATGTCTGTAAGAACATCCTGAAATGTTTGCAACATCGAAGAAACTTGTCGATGTTCCTCAGCGGAAAGATTTGGAGAAACGGTCACGTTTTTCCAAGATTCCGTAGAATAAAGTGGGACCATAGAAAGAGGAAGATTGACATCAGAAAAAGTAGTTTCCTCATCCTGTATAACTGACAGAGATGAGTACTGACCATGAGTTGCTTGTGAATTGTCCGTAGCCTGGAAAATAGGCTGCAAATAGTCAGGTCTTTCATAAAATTCTGTGAGCATATTTATGTGGAAAGTTTTATGCTTTCCATCAATATCGACAACATAGTCGACATCAGAAATTTTGGAGACTATTGCATATGGACCTTTCCATGCAATTAGAAGTCTGTTCTCCCTTGAAGGAAGTAGAACGAGAGCTTTGTCACCTGGACAAAGTTGTCGTAGACATCTATTCTTATTTGCAAACTGCCTTGCCTTTTCTTTAGCAAATTCTGAAGACGAAGTTGCTAGTTTGCATGCCTCGATGATCTTTTGCCTAAGAGCAATGACGTACTCATAAGAAGATTGAGTCTCATCGCTAATATTATCGGCAGTGATTAGATCGTGAAGTAAAGACATAGGGCCGCGCGGTTGCGCGCCAAAGACAAGTTCAAAAGGGGAAAACCCCGTATGTTCATTGGGGACCTCTCTATACGCAAAGAGAGCCGCGGGTAAGACCCTGTCCCAATCCTGAGGATGATCCTCAGTTATTTTACCAAGTAAAGTTTTCAGAGTCCTATTTAAACGTTCGACCAACCCATTAGACATTGGGTGATAGATACTGCTGAGAGACCTTTTAATGTGTAGCATAGACATTACCTGTGACATAGTGTCTGATATAAGTTGAGTGCCATGGTCTGACAATATTTCTCCGGGAAAACCCAAGCGAGAAAATATCAGCCAAAGAGCGTCTGCGATATCAGCAGTTGAGATGCTCTTGAGAGGTATTGCCTCTGGCCAACGTGTGCACATATCGACACATGTAAGGATAAATTGATGTCCTCTAGCCGACTTAATTCTAAAAGGACCGATAATATCTATTGCCATTTTTTGAAAAGGGCGAATAGGAATGTCAGCAGCCTGGATAGGCGCAGCATGTCGTGGTCCTTTAGATTTGACCTCCTGACATACTTTGCAAGAGCGACAGTACATTCGTATGTCCTTGCTCACAAATGGCCAAAAGAAAGCCGCAAGAACCCTCGAGACTTTGTACGGGAAAAACCCATATGTCCAGCACATTGCGAGTCATGAGCATGTTGCAATATTTGCAATCTCATGCTCTTAGGCACAAGAATTTGTGAATGAGTGGACGTAGTCGAGTCTTGTACCATACGTACAAGTACGCCGTTCTTCATAGAAATCCAAGATTTCCTATTAGTGTTCTGATTAGGATCACCTTTTTTTTGCTAGAATGAAGAATTTTTGTAAAGAAGGATCTTCTTCTTGCAATTTGATAAATGAGTCACGTGTAATAGTCAAGTGACTATCTTGGTCATTTACTTCATCATTATTAGTTAATGAAGTTTGAGGTGGATCCAGAGCATGTGCTCTTGTGACCACCGCATTGGTAGCTTCAATGTTTTGCTCTTCCCAAACAGCAATCTGCTGTGGGGTACATTCCCTAACTCCGTGAATACGACCAATAATAAGGTCCGCAATAGGGTTTGGAAGTAGACACGCGTGGACCTCTCCCGTGAAGAAAGGAGTAGCAATGTGTATTATAGCAGTAGGATACTTTTCTAACGTGCCACCAAATGTGACACATTTGATGACTTTTCCTGTAGCACAGGATGGATCTACAAGAGATTGCCTAACGCCGACAGTAGTACATCCAGAATCAAACAACACTGAGACTGGATTACTATTTACTAGCCCCTTATGTAATATAAGAGAACCTCTCCCATCATGAGCAACATTAGCAGGAAGAGCGGGCAAAGGATGACCACAGCTTAAAGTACTAACGGTTTTCGGATCAAATAAAGTACTGCATTGGATACATTTATTTGCCCTACCAAAATCAAAAGATGAGCATCCGATAGCATTATGGTCTTTATCATTATTAACCTGTTTATCTGCTCCCTGAGATTCTTGTTGAACAGAGTTTGTCTGTTGATATCTTTTTCTCTTATGTTGCGATCTACCGCGACCATTATTGCCTCTGCAATTATCATTAAAGTCCCTACTGTAATTTTTATCCTGGTTTGAGTTCCAGTTTCCATAACTGTCATTACTATCTCTATGCTGTTGAGAACCTCTATTATCTTGGTATTGAGGTCTCTGCATAAAATATTTCCCTCTATACCGATTACCTTTGTGAAAATTTCTAAAGTTAACCGGAGTAGAATAACGTGTAGTATTAGGTTGTCTCCAGTTCTGGGAAGAAGAATCACCCTGGAATTGATCACTATGGTTCTGGGCATAATTACGATTACTCTTTTTATTGAAATTTTTCTGGCTACCCTGAAATTTACGCATAAAATTTGGGCCATAAGGTGCTGCCGAAGCAACTGGCAGACCTTCTTTCACCTTAGAGTTACTAATGGTTATGTGCGGATGCGCAGTAACATACTGGCTACAGTATTCTTCCATTTCTTTTATGTTTTTAGGCTTACGCTCATGAAGAAAAGATAGAAAAGCTTCATTAACAGAAGACATAACCTTATCTCTAAGTAGTAAATCCATAAGAGCTTCAAATGTATTTTCTGTCTTAGACAACTCAACCCATCGTAAAAAAGTAAGACGGATGCCTGAGATGAATTCAGAGAATTCAACTCCAGTTTCTGGTAACATGGTTTTAAATTTAAGACGATATCCGTCCTCGTTAAGTTGGTACTTCTTTAACAATGCCGCCCTGACAACCTCATAGTTGTTTTTGTCAGGCACATCTACCATACTCAACAAAGTCAAAGCATCACCTCTAAGTATCTTGGACAGATGATACACATATAATGTTTTATCTATATTATGCACATTACATGCACTTTCAAATCTATCTAGATAAAATGTTATATCATCGATTGAGGGATTAAATGCTGGTAGATTAAGCTTGAAATCCTTAGCATTAGTCTTATTTGACACCTTATTTGCATCATTAGCATTACCAGTGTTCAATAACTTTAACTTCTCTAACTCTAAAGCTAAGACTTTTTCATCATGTTCCATTTTTGCTTTTCTCTCATCAGCCTCTCTTTGTAACCTTCTTTCTTCAGCCTCAGCCTGTAACTTTCTTTCTTCAGCCTGGGCCTGTAACTTTTTTTCTTCAGCCTTTATTTCAAGTCTCTTATTTTCAGCTTCTTTTTCAAGTCTCTTATTTTCAGCTTCTTTTTCAAGTCTCTTATTTTCAGCTTCAGCCTGAAGCCTCTTCTCCTGAAATTCTGCTTCTCTTTTTTGTTTTTCCATTTCCATTTGAAATCTTTTTTCCTCCACCTGCATCTGCAGTTTCTTTTGTTCTATTTCAGCCTCTATTCTCTTTTGTTCAGTTTGTTCTTTCATTTTCTTTTCTTCCGACTTCAATGCCTTGGCATATTGAACAGTCGCAAATTCTTCTAATTTATCACCTGTCTTCCCAAGGGCTTTACCCTGCTCAATAAAGTACTCAAATGTAGACATGATGTCTAAAATGTGAGTACAGAACCTGAAATAATTAATTATCTTATTTCAATGTTAAATAGCAACAAGACTTAATAAAGTGCTTGTATAATCTCTATGTTGAACCCAATCTCTGTGGGAAACAGGAGTTGACACCAACTTGTATTATCAAATGTATAATAATATCACAAGTCACTTCTTAATCATCAGTGCACTACCCAAATCAGTGCATAACCATCAGTTATTTATCATAACTGCACTACAATAGTGCATAAGCAAAAAAACACCAGTTAGTTATGATAAGTGCACTATAGACCAATAGTGCATGAGCATATATTAACAATAGTGAAAGCTAACTATGCAAGAACTATGTAAACAATAACAAGACAATGTAAACAATAACAAAGGTCACCAACAATGTAAACAATAACAAAGATCAAAGTCAATGTAAACAACAACAAAGATCAGAGTCAATACAATGTAAACAACAACAAAGATCAAACAATCCGAAAACATTCGCATAAGTCAAATACACAAACAGCAAAACTAAAAAGAAATATGCGAAGATATGACTAACAAATGACGCTACAGTGTATACACAAAAATATACGTAAAGAACTGAATAATAGCAAAGGGGAGACCTACAAATACAAACAATCGAAATCGAAACTAAAAAAACACAAAGAAAGAGAGAAAAGAAAAAAGAAAAAAAATATATATATACAAGAAACAAAAATAAAGCACAACTCGTCACAACTAAACAGATATAGCAACGATTGTCGCTAGCAAATTTCACTGTAGGAAATTCGCACAGTCCCTAACGAAAACGCTAACAGTAGAACCTCTGTGACGTGGTATCTTCTACTGAAAGACACCGCCCAACCGAGAAAACCCGCTGAAATATAAACATATAAATATACAAATAACAAATAACATATAACATATAAACATGTATCATGAAAACAATAGGAGAAAGTGTGAAAGTACAGAAGGCTCAGTTAGAACATAAGGGCACAGTTCACAAACAAAACAGGCCACTTAACTTCTATAAATCCAGCGTCAGCACGGTGCAGAACAGGATGTAATCAGCATTCTGAGGATAATGATCCAACGTTGATTAACTTCTGCTCCCATAAACAGCCATGACGAAGGAAAAGAGCTTCTAATACTGCAACAGTTGTTACGGCACTTGACCTTCTGAATCTTCTAAATTGATTTAACCGGCACTTGACCTTCTGAACCCGCAACAGTACCCCTGAGACCGGAACAGTTGTTACGGCACTTGTCCTTCTTTTCACCAGATCAGGAAATCCATTCGCTCGGTACTTGTCCTTCTAATTTTACATAAACTTCAATATTGCCGAGCAGCGCCGGGTAGTTTCAAAATCAGCAACTGTCAGAAAATCCGGATACTTTCAATAAAATTTCTTGTAAGGTGGTAGTTGATGCTGTAGTTGTATCTAGTATGATGATGATGTCTGGGTTTGCTGACCCCCTTGATAGCTGGAATCAGAGTGAACCAACCTATGGCCACCAAAAATGATATGGTGCGCCAAAATATCAGATGATAGAACCAGCTCTGGCCACCAAAAATGATATGGTGCGCCAAAATATCAGATGATAGAACCAGCTCTGGCCACCAAAAATGATAAGGGTGGATTTGAGCTGAAGTGGTAACTTGCCACCCTTATCGACACCTGGTATTAAAGTGTAAGATGTAGGTGTCTTCTCTGATTTAGGATGTTGCTGTGTATGTGGTAGTGGAACAGTTCACAGGGTTATCACACAGGCAACATGACGTGTAGAGTCATAGAAAGGGTAACTTCGTTGTATAAGTTTCTTCCATTTATTGCACGCCACAAAACAGTCATGATACTTATGACATCAACATAGTTAACGAGTTCAGCAAGATGATATGGCACATTGAAAACAATTTCTGTAGTCAGCAATGACAGCTGTTGTATATATGCGTCATAAGACATCACAGTTCAATAGATTCAGAAATTCATAAATCATAGAGTTCTAGTTCGTGAAGCTGTATAAATAATAATAATTTCTATAACTTCTGCAACAGTGTCAGCTACAGATCTTCAATGTTCATAAACAATAATAAATGCTCCCATTCTGATGCTAGCAGATCAGTTGTATACAATAAGTCCGTTCACTGTCTGCACGTGAATAGCATACATGGGCTACAGGTCAGCTCGACCTTTATAATGTTCCTAAGTCTAACCATCTGACTTGGACGTGATCTCTGATATAACGAATCCTGGAACACAGACAATAGTCTTGTTGGTCTAGAGCGACCCATATATATTTAACTAGTTCAGGTATAAAGCTACCGGTGACTTAATCCTAGTCAAAGTACCTCTCCATTTTGAATCACACAGGCGAGCAAATAGGCGACAAAATGACGAACCTCTAGATGATAGCATAAAGTTCGATACAAGAGGAATTACCTTATTTCGGAAAATCAACCATGAACATATGCCTCCAGGCAGGCGTGAATAATACGGGAAATAGTCTAGTTAGCTAACTAACTCACAGCGACAATGTATTTCCCTCAGAGAATCACAAGACGCAGGTCGCGTCTGCTCGCTTCTTAAACCATTTCTCAACTGCCGAACTGGGCGGAACACACAGAACGAACTCCCAGCTTTTGACATGCGCAGAACGACAATCTCTGAGTTGCCGTTCACAATAAGACGATTCTAAGAACATTCGAGATAAAAGTCTTACACAGTCGCGCCTTTTATGGTCATGAAAAGAAGCGTTAAGAAAGGTTTCAGACATCTACCATAGTTGACTGGTACTACCAAATAAGGAGATGTGGTCACGCTTCGTTCAAGAAATTATAGACCGACCGTGTCTCTATACAAGAGAAGGCAACTCCTAAAAAATTGTAGTCTCGATAACTCGGATTATGTCCCTTTGACCATAGAAAACATAATACACACTTCAGTCAAAAAAATGATCATACATATGAAAAAATGTTTATACAAACGAAAAATAATAATGATCCGTGCGTAACACCCACCAAATATATTTATAGAATGTGTGATTCCTATATACACAAATCTGGATTCTCTCCCGTGCTACGGAGTTTGTGCACTGTTCTGAGATCATCATTGTGTGATCTAAAGGAGGAGATCGGAGCACTGATGGAGTTGTCCGTGTGTAATGAAGATAGTCCTTAAAACCAAACCAAACCAAACTGCGTCTTCTGTGCTATGAGTCATCGTCAAAAGCCACGGAAACAAGAAAAATGGGCTTTTGCGAAATGAAGGGATGAAACGGAGTTGGTAATAAGTGGATGTGGAAATCGATATAACTGAAAGGAAGACCTGCATTATAGCACTCACCCCTGACCTTATCAGCTCCAATCTCTAGCAGACAAGACGCTGTCCCGAAGATGTCTCTATCGGGAAAATTTACGAGGAGAATTGTCATTTCGAAAGGGAAGGCGCAAGAGGGAGACGTTATGAGTGATTTCTAATAATACTGGAATCTTTATACAGCGAATATAAAAGGACTATATCACGCGGCACTATACAGGCGGTGGCAAAGCAAACAAAAACCGTAACAAAAGTGTCTGGTCTTATTGCTACCATACACCGTAACGATAGTGTCTGGTCTTATTGCTACCATACACCGTAACGATAGTGTCTGGTCTTATTGCTACCACACACCGTAACGATAGTGTCTGGTCTTATTGCTACCACACACCGTAACGATAGTGTCTGGTCTTATTGCTACCACACACCGTAACGATAGTGTCTGGTCTTATTGCTACCACACACCGTAACGATGGTGTCTGGTCTTATTGCTACCACACACCGTAACGATAGTGCCTGGTCTTATTGCTACCATACACCGTAACGTTAGCGTCCAGTCGTGGGACCAGAATCGGATTAATTAAGCCAAGAAAGGTCTCGAGGCTTTTTAAATTGTGTGCCCCCCCCCCCCCCCCCCGCCCCCCGCCTCTTCATCTAATAGGCAATAATTTAAAAAAAAAAGTTTTTCAAACCCCTTAGCATGGTGATGGTATATACTAGTATTATTAATACACTGGTATGTTAGTTTGTTCACATTGCTTATATCTTTTATTAGTAATAATTTTTGTTATTAATCTTTATTAGTATTATTGTTATTATTATTAAGGTAAACACAATAAATACATTTTATTTTAAAATCTATGCATTTTTAATTATTTTTTTTTAAATGGACCACCAAGGGCTCTGAGCTTCAGCCTACTATCCTAATGGATAATCCGACACTGCGTGGAACACGGTGAAAACGGACTCACTTACCTACTTATCCTAATGGATAATCCGACACTGCGTGGAACACGGTGAAAACGGGCTCACTTACCTACTTATCCTAATGGATAATCCGACACTGTGTGGAACACGGTGAAAACGGACTCACTTACCTACTTATCCTAATGGATAATCCGACACTGTGTGGAACACGGTGAAAACGGACTCACTTACCTACTTATCCTAATGGATAATCCAACACTGTGTGGAACACGGTGAAAACGGACTCACTTGCCCAGAGAACTACACAACATAGTACAATTTTATATCACCAAAACAGGAATCCTTAAAAATTGCCAGAGAAAACAAGAAAATTTAAGGATGAACAGAATCATTTATACAACAATATTCACTACATAATTGCAATACGAGAAGATAAACTACTAAACCTAAAAACCCCAACAAATGCAAAATATATATCTGAAATGATCTGAATTGCAACAGAAAAGCAGAAAAAAATAAGATACCATAAACCATCTACAAGCCCCTCAAATGCAACATGGTAAAAAGAGATGTATAAAATTCAAGAACAAAGAAGGGGCTAATCCACATACACTACACACATTAGGAAACAACACTTCAAATGCCAGAGAACTTGCAGCCTGTTAGAACCAACACAAGAGAAACAACAAATGTAATATACAGGGTGTTTATAAAGTCGCTGTGCAGTGAAATTTACGCTCGGGCGAGACATGTTCCACCAAAAATACCCTGTTTTCAATGGCTAACACTAGTGCCCTAGATTCTATAGAAATCTAGGGCACTAGCTAACACCATTTCCTTTCAGCAATGAAACCGTGAATATAACAACGGCTTGTTGTGTAATGCTGCACACGGGATTGTGGAACACAGAATTTCATGACGTAAACTTGCATCATTCGTGACGTAATTTCTAAAATATTTTTGACATTCACTGCACAGCGACTTTATAAACACCAGGTACTATGTAGAATAAAAAGCTCTATATACTCAAATTATAAGACATGGTGTTGAGCCGGGTTTTCCAGGCACAGAATAAAGACTAGTTTCATGTGCTTGAACCAAAAACCAAACCAAACTACCATTTCCACGGAAAGAAAGAACATACTGGCGTTGCTGAAAAAATTAATATATGGCTCCATGATAAGTATGTGACCTTGATTATAATGCAAGACAATGAGCGTAGCGATGAAAATCATCCTGTTGAGGATGCACACAAATGATAACAGAAATAAAGGAGTAGAACAAAAACATCGCTACTCAGAAGACAGCCTGATCGGAGTCTGGAATCCAGAGAAAAATCGACAAATCATCTGACTGTGAGCTAGGCGATGTAGTGAATACACAAACTCTAGAAATAACGGTCAGACTGAAAATACCTTTGAAGAATATAGAGCAGCCTTTCTCAACCTTTTTATTCTCGAGGAACCCTTGAAAATGATTTTTCAGATTTCACAGAACCCCTCATATCAATTGCTATATCTTTAGCTCACAGCAATTTTAATTAATGTTATTTACAACATGAAAATGTATTTCCAATGTTGAATAGTAAAGCTACTAAAAACCAGAGGCCCAAGCAATATGAATAAATAATACAGAAAAAGACATAGTTTTATACGAGACTTTGAAAAAAAAAAACACCGTTTATTTATTTTTCTTAAAATCACAATTTCTCTCGGAACCCCTAGCGACCTCTCGCGGATCCCCGGTAGAGACACGCTGACATAGAGGAATCATGACAAGCGATGGTTTCTGTAGCAATTTGTATGATATGATTAGGTAGCCAATCAGATGAGCAACCTCATGTTAGTGGCCTGTAACGAATATGCATGAGGAAGCATTAGTTCCCTTGTGAGACTAAATGTTCTGACGCGATATTTATCTTAAGCTTTTATCATCTCCTTGATGTCGAGTATTAACCGATCAATAAATAGATTTTATTAATTAAGCTACCGGTCTATATCTTTGGTCCAATATATTTTCTAAAACCTTAAAACAACCTCGGTTTTATCTACAAAGCATGGCAGTTCTGGTGATAGTGATATATATATATATATATATATATATATATATGCATGTGTTTTTCCCGTCGAGTTTTGACATGCCAATATTCTACGTTTAAATTCAGACGCACTGTATGCATAAAGAGTCCTGACTAATCAGCAAGATTATAATTAAAAGCGATCCTACCTGACTGCCACGATAAAAGCAATGTTCTAACATTGAACAGGCTACCAGAAAGACACATTCCATAACATTCTAACCCTTTTTAGAACCTGGTGCTATTGGATTTCCATACTCAGCTACACACAAACGTTGAGAGAAGTCTACCGCACTGTAATACTCAGCAAGTTACAACTCTAAAACAATCTATTGGTTTGTAACACTCAACGGGTAAAATTCTAAAACTATCTACAGAGTTGTAATGCTCAACAAGTTATAACTCTATCACGATTTACCGGATTATAACACTCAGCAAGCTATAACTCTAAAACCTACCGCACTGTAACACTCAACAGTTTATAACTCTAAAACGATCTATCAGGTTGTAATACTGAGCAGGTTATATCTCTAAAACGACCTACCAGGTTGTAACACTCAGCAGGTATAACTCTAAAACGATCTACCACGTTGTAACACTCAGGAGGTAATAGCTCTAAAACAATCCCCTGAATTGTTACTCCCTATTAATTCTACTTCTGTCCTGTCTTTCACTGGAAACGAAAAATACTGACAGTGAAAAGTAAATTATGCTTGCGAAAAGAATCTGCTAAAATAGCCTAGTCTCTAACGTCCTCCGGAGCCGCGGTAGCATAGTGGTTAGTGCACTGGATTCCTAGCTCAGTGGTCTATGGTTCGATCCCCAGATGAGGTAGAATTTTTTTTAGGCCACAAACGGCTCCTGGATCGACCCAGCCCCAAATGGGTACCAGAGCACCTCTGGGAAGGTTAAGGCGGCCGGCGTGATGCTGACTACATCACCCCTAGTGTGCCGACGGTCAAGAAAATATGGGCCTAACACCATATTCCCAATATGCCTCAATGGGCGTGTAACGGGATTCTTTCCTATCCCTAACATCCTTAGAACGACTGTTACATTATACAAGTTCCTGAGAACAAGTTTCTTCATTCGCACCCATAGTTACATTATAATTTTGAGAGCAATATGTAGGTTAATGTATCCATTAATAATAATAATACTAAGTAAGCGGAAGAGATATGGTCCGCAACCAGACGATACGTCATGGCCTCAAAACCCAACCCCTGCAGACCCAAGTGGAACAGTCCCAACTATAATGGTTTGGCCATGTCTGCGGAATACGAGAAGATCGGCTACCGCAACAAATATGCGAAACCAGGAGCGAGGGATCCTGACCTCCAGGACGACACAGAGTTCGCTGCGAGGACAACATTAGACAATCTCTGAAGGACCGAGGACTAGATTGGAACCAGACCAGGAGGAAGACAACCGATATGATAGTATGGCGCTCTCTCTGGCAAACCTCTACACCCCAGGGTAGGAGAGGAAAAGCTAAATAAGTAAAGTAACTGTGACAGACAACTCATCCGTCCCTGAATTTGTTAGATGATGGTAAGAACCCTCTCATAACATCGGTACCCCTGAAGTGTTGGATGATATGGTACGACCCTTTGTAACGACCCCTTCGTATAGCATCAGTGCCCCCGAATATTGTAACTTTTCGTCAAACGGGATTTTTTTTCACCTGGACTCATTAGCTATGCAACCGTTCCACACAGATGGTCAACACGTTTGCCGATTAATATGTGGACAGTTTATCTACCGTTCATTCTGGTCATCGCACTGATTTAAGGAGAGATTAAATCACGCCCACGGACATCTCTTGAGCAATCATATGCAGTATTTTCATTAACTTGGCCCAGTGGGGGTGGTGCCAGAATCAAACAGATAGTAGCGGCACACGATCAAACAGACTGAGGGATCTCAGGAAAGACTATCGGCGTTATCAAAGGCAGTGGTGGTCCCTGAAACGAGCGACGCAAGTTTCCTGCCGGTATTTCGCATCTCGGTGTTAAACACGAAACCGATCGCAGTGGGAGCGAACGGGAAAGCCGACGCGCAAGCAGCGAGCGGAGATACGTCAGACCAGGGGCGGCTTCTCTCTTTAGTCTGGCGGTCAGATCCCCAAAAGTCTCCTGAGATCTAAAAAGGTGTCAATTTTCTCATGTCCCACTCATCTTGCATTTCAGCTAGATATATACAGACCACTTAGAAAGCCATGTTATCATTCGGTCGCTAGAGATTTAAGATTCACTAGGTATAGTAGAAATTCTGCTAAATTTCCATCTGAATTGGAGGCTACATTGGAGTGATTTCTGTTTCTGTGCACGGTATAATATATTTGTTAAAGTGATCAGTGGACTAGTGCTTTCATTTTATTTCACTGGATTTTGTGTTTATTTAAATCTATTAAATTAAACTCATCCCAAAAGTTAAAGTGGTAAATTTAATGATATATCTATTATTGTTGAGGGTGTGGTTATTTATTTTTCGTGCTTATTCCTGCCTTTTGCGTTTGCACGACTGTTTGTTTGTATCCAATATAGATAGGAATGTAATGTCCAGGGTTCTCTCTTTACGTGCCTGGCGAATAAACATTAATTCTTAGTTTTAACTTACTTTGTGCACACATCTCTTTCTCCAACGAAAGTAATAATGACTGAGTGACGATTTTTTAACTTTAATACACAAGACGAAACTTCAAATATACCCATTGATGTGGTCAGGCAATAAGAACATAATCAAGATTAATAATAATAATAAAAGTCACTCATTTGCATGAACAATTATGAATGTTAAATATGCCATACAGTAGTATACTTCCATGTAAAAACAGGAATATACATTAGGGCTATCCACACACGCCCAAACACACATCTCCACCGTAAAACGGCTGGACACTGACCGCCCCTCTTCGCTGCTAACTCTCGTTTTCACCGGCCTCGTTAGCAATACTTTCACAGCCAGTCTCATCACGTGACATAGAGTGGCTATTTGGGTGAAATGGCAAAGTGCCAAAACTCGGCGTTAAAATTAATGCATTTTCTACTCCCAACATTGCCCCCCTGTTCCCGAGCGGAAACCAAGGGTTTTCGCTTGAGAACAGTGGATAGTTAGCCCAAGAACTATTAATCTATTAGGAAAGAAAAATCATACTGCTTAGAATAATATATATGAAATAGTAATTGTAGTACCAAATGACATGAAAACAGATATATGTAAACAGTTTAGACAAAATGTAATCCAATCTTTCAAAAAAATGCAATTAAAGTCGTAGCATGAATGTTTCAATAGTATATCACCTGAAAACAAAACAAGATCAGACAATGTCAACATCTGGCACAAACAATTTCACTTTCCAGTTACATTCCTTGACAATAAGTCTGCCAGAAAGTTTTCTGATCCCTTCATGGGGATAATTGTATATCTATATTCTTGGATAAGCAAGAACCATCTGTGTAATCTACTGTTTGTCGTAGTTTTTTTAATTTAGGGATGTTAGTGGGCGGTGATCCTTCTGGAGGTAGAAGTGTGCGCCAAGTAAATAGCGTGATAACTTGCCCATACACCAAATGATGGACAAGAGTTCTCTTTCACTGGTGGAATACCGAGTTTCTGCTGGTAGAAACTTCCTGCTTACATAGAAGCATGGATGTGGAGTATCATTGGACCATTGCAACAGGCAACCACCAATGCCAGTCTGAGAAGCATCAGTCCTCAGAAGAAATGGCATGGTGATATTAGGTAACACCAAAATAGGTGCCTTGGAAAATACAGTTTTAATTTTGTTCAAAGCTCCACTGCAAGTATAGGACCAACCAATTTTATTAGGAGCTCCCTTTTTAGTCAAAGATGACAGGACAGAAGAAACAGATGAAAAGTTCGGAATGAACTTGTGATAGAAGTTAATGAGTCCTAACATGCTCCTAACCTGTTTCTTTGTCCGAGGGATATCTAATTCTAATATGCGTTTGACAGTGTGCTCATCAGTGTATAACCTGTAGTTACCAACACGGTGACCAAGAAATGAAATTTCTCGACAACCAATCTGAACCTTTGAAGGTCTAACTGTCAAACCATGCTTTCTGAGTAGCATTAATAAAGATTTTAATCCTGTGATATGTTCTTGCCAAGAACTATGGAATAAACAGATGTCGTCTATGTATGTGATGACATCAGATCTATCTCCTAAGAGTCTCCGCATCATGCACACAAAAGCCGCAGGAGCATTGACAAGGCCAAAACACATATAATTCCATTGGAATAAACCATATGGAGTCATAAATGCGGTTAGTGGTTTGGCTTTATCAGTTAAAGGGATCTGCCAATATCCCTTGGAAAGATCTAGTTTGCTAAAGTATGTAGCCTCGGATAGTTGTGATAAGAGATCCTCCAAAACAGGCATAGGCTCAGCATCTGTGAGAGTGACACTGTTAAGACGTCTAAAATCAATGCAGATGCGAAGAGATTTGTCCTTCTTTCTAACTAGAACCATAGGAAAAGAATAGGATGATTCAGAAGGAGAAATCATGCCCATGCGTAGCATATCCTTAAGTTCACTATCCACCTGAGATCTGTAGTGTAAGGGTATAGTATACGGTCTGAGTTTGATAGGGTGATCATCAGTCAATGTAATATCATGAGAGATAACATCAGTGCGACCTGGAAGTTCAGTCAGCACATCAGAGAAAGATTCTAAAACAGAAAGAGCCTGTTCTCGATAACTAGAATCTAAATCACATGATACAGTTACATCTCTCCAAGATTCGGAAGATGTTAAAGGCATCAGAGGAAAATTAAAAGAAATATCGCTCGCTATAGAATCATCAGATTGCACAACAGCTGACAAAGTCTGTCGAACCGGTTCATCAGAAATACTGTCCAAGATAGGTTCTAACTCTGCAGGGCGCTCCACATACAATTTTAACATATTGATGTGAAATGTTTTAACTTTGCCCCTTATGTCAATGGCATAATCTACATCAGTTTTCTTCTCAACCACCTTAAAAGGGCCCTGCCAGGAAATTAGCAGTTTATTTTCCTTGGTCGGAAGAAGTAGCCATACTTGTTCTCCTGGTAAGAACGAACGTAATTTTCGAGATTGGTTGCAGCGCAATCTCGACCTCTGTGAAGCATTACGTATCATACCTGATGCATAAGTACATGCATCTACAAGGCGTTGTCTGAGATCAATGACCAGTTCATAGCTGGTGCGGACAGTAACATCCTCCACTGATCCCAACAACAAATCCTTGAGTATGTGCATAGGACCTCTAGGGTTGGCACCTGTGGTAAAGTGGGATGTTATAAATATTTATAGGGGACTTAGTGTACTGACTGAGATCAGCTGTGAAGGTATCTATATCTAATAAGAGTAGTGTATTATAGATAACCTTACTTGCTGCCACATATGTATACCTCAGTCAGAATTATTCTGGAATAGTGTGATGACTACGTTATATGTCTAGGGTATGTGTATGATGAAGTGTAAGTCATAACAACAACAGACAGATAAACAATTTAATTTATTCCACCACACTTGACAACACTGTGACACTCACATACATAAAACACTCTACGAGGATATCTTAAAGGAGTCACTGATAACTTTTCAAATAACAATATGTATTCAGTGCTGTCATGAATGTATATGTGTCCTGATTCAAATACAAAGGGAACCAGGAATCACAATCAATTTTAATTACAAGTTATATGTACAGAATTTATCAATATGAATCTTGTAGTGACATATATTTTTAATAGTATCCTATGTGTGTCAGTTGTGTAGTAGTAATATGAGGTAATACTGGTTTTGTTTTGTTCAAGCTCTGTTGGTATTTGTCATCATGACTTCAATAGTTTGTCTTTATTGGAACTAGTATTGGAGATGTTCTCAGTTCCTGATATTAAAACAATTAAATTCCCCTCTTAATTTTATTTTACACTGTCATTTTAAGATGGGGGTACATAATGTTGAGCTCCATGGCCACACTCTCTTATCTTTCGTGATGACTGCAGTAAAAGACTCCTCTGCTCGATTACTTTAATGAGTTCTGGAGTCACCCCACTGGTTGCTATATGGACCAAGGAGTATGCTGTCTGCCTCTGGCTTCAGCAAAGCTCTGACCAGGTGCTGCTCAATACTTTAAGACCACGGTCCCTGAAACAAGAAGGATGTACCTTCTACTTCATAACTAATTGATACTCTAGTTCTACACTGAGCACAATACATCACAAACATTGAGATCAGAGCGTTAGGCCAACTGTCAGCTTCATCTGAAATACTTTATACCAGTATTTCCCTCCCTAATGGTTACTACGCCTCTGCAATTCCAGCATTATTTCTTTCTAGTCAATAATCTAGATGTCAGTGTACTGTTTGGCCATTCCATGCAGTTTTACTTTCCTCCGACACCCTCTGTTCAGGCTGGAGCAATATAGGCTTTACATCATGTTCGCTACTGAACTACACATATATACAGGCATAAATTAACAATTTACATTCAATTTTCATTAAAAGATATTGAATATTTCAAGCTTACCACAATTCATAGAATAATAAACAGTTTCGTTGACTGGCAATGAATATAGCACAACTTCGATCTGCCGATGTCCCAGGCTTTATTTTATAAAAGATATACACTGGTGCTCAACGCACTGCTTCTTAGTAGGTTTATTACAAGATGTGGCAATGAACAGACGCTCTGAATTGAGTATATTCGTAGCTCTACCCAATGAAACCATGTCTACACATCTTTTCAAAAAAGTACTCCTTTTCACGTTTCCCCTGACAACACAAGATAGTATTTATAGCCCGACCAATCGTGTTTAGTATTATATTTGTTGCGCTCCAATCAAATAGGAGTTAACATGGTAGGCTATTTCCGTAACGTAATGTTTTTTCAAACACGTTATAAAAAAAATTTTATGAGCAGAAATGATTTCATGCTGTCAGGCATCCCCACTATTTTATTTTGGTTATAATTTATTAATTCCTGGACTATTTGCGTAACACTTAACATATTCGGTGTCAGCAAGCTCTAAGGAACCCAAATATCTCAATCTAAGGGAGCTAGGTGGCTGCGTTCAAAATGTGCATTTTCTACCACCTCCTGTTCACTTCCATCCCCCATGTGGTGTCTGGGTACTGTCATGTTTTCAAACGTAAACCAGTATATTGTCATAATTCCCAATAAGCGTTTTTCAGGATTTTAAAACCTAACTCTGGTATGTGTATTGGCTTTTTATCACTGTCCGTCTGAAAAAAAGTTAGTGCATGTGGCCTTACACGCGTGATGGCAGCAATTGTGTATCGCGCGACGCGTGTTTAGTATTGCATGCTTCCTGCCTTCATTCGCCCCTCTCTCTCTCTCCTGCTTTATCTGTCTTTTAGTTACGCCGTGTATAAAATGGAATGAATGAAATATTAAATTTAGGTCATTGATCAGCTTGCGTATCTCAAGGTTGTTCCAAGAAATACAGTACACGTTTCATTGAAGAAAGCGGGTAATAATACAGTAGGCTTTTACTATCAACGTGAAAGCATTACAATTTGCAGACGAAGCAGAAAACAAGGGGATTTCGAGTACAGTCATTGTGACAGCACTGTTCTTTTACCATTTCTCTTTCCTTTTATTAAATTTATTTGTTAGGCTTTACATTTACCTTTTAATTTATATATGTGGATTAGAATATTTCATGACATCTCCCCTCTTAAAACAGACATTATATGTCAGTCCTTTATTCTATATACACATAGAGAAATTTATTATTATTTCTGGGGTTTACGGTGATTCTCATCACACGGATGGCGGCTTAAAAAATCCGCTCCCAAATTTGTTTTTTCCAGATATATACTCAATGCTAAAATTATATGGAGCCAAAAGTAAGGACCATCGGAGTAACCTAGAGTTCTCATGCCTAGCCTGTGCTAGAAACGATAAAGGTTTGTGATCCGTTTGCAACTTAAATGCCTTCCCATACAGATAAATATTGAATTTCTTTATTGCCCATATTACTGCAAGACATTCTTTTTCGCTAGTTGAGTAGTTGATTTCAGCTTTATTCAACTTTCTGCTAGCATATGCCACTGGGCTTAATTCCCCATCCAATGCATCTGATTTCTGTAGTAGAGTTGCACCTAACCCAATATTACTGGCATCCGTTCTTACAATGAATTCTTGACTTAAGTCAGGCAATTTCAAAATAGGTTTGCTTGTGAGCTTTTCCTTCAATTCCTGGTAAGCCATTTCACATTGTGGTGTCCATGTAATGCGATCTGGATGTCCTTTACGAGTCAAATCAGTTAACGGTGCACATATGGAATTAAAGTTTTTGATATACTTCTGGTAGAAACCACATAATGAGACAAAGGATCTCACGTCCTTCTTGGTTTGTGGTCTCGGGGCTTTCTGTAGTTTCTCTAAATTCTTTGGGTCAGGGGTCATGTTTCCCTGATAAACTGTGTGCCCCAAGAATTCCAATTCTTTACATCCAACGCAACATTTGGTTGGTCGGGCTGTTAAATTTGCTTCCCCAAGTCGATTAAACAGCATGTTCAGAGAGTCAATGTGTTCCTCAAATGTTTCTGTTGCTATGAGGATATCATCCATAAAATTTGTTATGCATGGATTATTCAGAGGGTCCAATAATTTTCTCATCATTCTAGAGAAGACACTAGGCGCATTCTTCAATCCAAATGGCAATCTATTAAACTCATAGTGTCCTTCTGAGGTACTAAAAGCTAGGTATTGTCTAACCTCAGGCTTTACTGGAATCTGATAGTATCCTTTACTCAGATCCACTTTTGAGAAATATTTTGCTTTATTTAGTCTGGCAAACAGCTGATTTGTATCCGGCAACGGATCCACCTGTCCTTCTGTAATAGCATTCAGTCTCCTGTAATCTATACAGAGTCTATGTTCTCCAGAGGGCTTCCTTAAGAGTACAACACCGGAACTATACGAAGATTCACTGTGCGAAATAATTCCTTCCTTCAACAGATAGTCTATCTCTTCCTTCAAAGCTTTCTCCTTAGCAAAAGGAATCGAATATGGTTTCATACAGACAGGTGTGGGGTCTATCAGTTTCATATCATATTCCAATAGGTTTGTATGCCCTGGTCGGTCTGTTAACACCTCTGCATGATTATTTAGAACCTGTTGCACTCTCTCTTTCTGAGTTTTCGTTAAATGTGTACTGATTTTCACCTGTGCTGCTGTCTCACAGGGGTGTAATGGATATTCAAATGATGAAAGTGGTTCCTTTTTCATCTCCATGGCGATGGACAAGGTCAACAGGTGTGTCTCTTCCTGATGTTCTCTTTCCAAATATTTCTTCAGGAGATTCACATGATAGATTTTTTCTTTCCCCTTCTTATCTATCTTATAATTTGTTCTAGACACCTTCTCTAAAACTGTATATGGACCCTGCCATCCAATTTGTAACTTATTCTGACTCCCGGGGAGAAGAAGCAGTACCTTCTCTCCCACAGCCAAATCTCTGTCTTTCGCCTTCCTGTTATAATAGGCAGCATGTTTCTTCCTGGCTTGTTTCAAATTTTCATTGGCAAGTTTCCAGCCAGTTTTTAAACGAGTGGTCAGCTCATTCACATATTGGTATGAAGATGTAATGTTTTCCTCTGCCTTTTCATCAGTCCACGTTCTTAACAAAGCTTCGAGTGGACCTTTTATTGGCCTTCCAAACAATAATGTTGCCGGGGCCATACCGGTTGAACTATGGGGTACCTCCCGATAAGCAAAGAGGGCGGCGTGCAGGTACTGGTCCCATGTATCTGGTTTTTCGTGTGCCAACTTTCTCAGGATCGACATCAACGTGCCGTTAAATCTTTCCACTTGGCCGTTCCCTTGGGGATGGTACACACTACAATGGAAGTGTTTGGCCTGGAAGATCCTGAAAACTTCTTCAGTTAGTTTTTCCTTGAACTGAGAGCCATTATCAGTCAAGATTTGATTGGGAAAGCCTAACCTTGTGAAAATTGTGAGCAATGCCTCTGCCACATGTTTAGAATCAATCGATGACAGGGCTACTGCCTCTCCCCACATAGAACAAGTGTCCACCAGAGTCAGAATGTAGCTGTTCCTTCTCTTGGTTCGGGTGAGAGGTCCCACAAGATCCACGGCAACTCTCTCAAAGGGTGTTCCCACTATGGGCATTTCCCCCAGAGTTGCTGGTGCAGTCCAATGTTTAGGTGCTACTCGTTGGCACTCTGGACAGGATTTTACATATCGTTTGATATCTTCAGTTATTCCTGGCCAGAAATAGTGACAAGCTATTCGCTGTCCTGTTGCACTGATTCCCATATGACCACTGAAGGGAATCGCATGCCCTAGTTCCAACACTTTAGTCCTATATGAAGTGGGAAGGACCAGCTGTCCGTGACCATTGGATTCAGATCCAGCCTTCCTATATATCAGTTTGTTCTTCATATAAAACTCTCCCTTGCCTGGAGGTGTATGAGATTTGGGCAACTTCTTGAAACATGGCTTGAGTGTTTTGTCCTCAGCCTGTGCCTTCCTCATCTCATCTGGGTGAGTATTTATTGGATTATCCTCCTCCTTTTTAGACTGTGATCTGGTCTGCACTGTTGCCAATATCACAGGTCTCTTGGGATTCCCCAAGAAGACATATCTACACCCCAATATCAGAGGGTAGATTGGCTCATTTATCACTGCTGCTTTTATGATTCCTTCCACATATCGCGTTTTCACTTTTATTCGGGCGACGGGAAGTGTCATGGTAGCTACATCCTTGGTTGCAGTTTGAATCTCCCCTGTTTCTGTGGTGTATTGATCGGCCTGCACCAGGTGAGAACTCACAACGGAATCGTAATCTAAACCGGTATCATATAAACACCTTATAGTGACACCATTACAGATGACATCTTCACACACCGGGGGGGTGGTATGGTTCGTGTAGTTCTTCAGGTTTGACCTTCTTTTCCTTTTTCCCCGATGTCATAGCAGCACAATGAGGAGGTTTCCTTCTACAATGGTCAGTGTCATGATTGTTCATCCTACAATTTTTACACCACCTTTTTCCTTGGTTGAAAGATTTTCTTTCATCATATTTCCTTTCATCGAATTGTGGGGTTTTATTTTTATTTTCATACCGTGGCCTATCAAACTGGTGCTTACCTTTGTTTTGATCCCTAGGATCAAATTTATTAAAGTTCTGTGGTGCCCTAAAGTTATCCACTTGTTTCTTTTTATTACCTGTTACCTCTGCTTGAGCTGCTTGATACCTTTCAGCAACATTTAGCAACTCACCCAGCCTCTCTGCACCTTGTTCCATGAGAAACTTTCTCAGGTCTGGAGCCATGGACTCTCTTAATTGCTCTATAAGGACCATTTCCTTAAGATCTTGGGTTTTCCCCAGAGAAGTCCATTTCTCCAAGTTTGTCTCTATTCGTGCAGAGAACTGGTGATAGGTTTCACCTGACAGTAGTTTAGCATTCCTAAATTTTTTCCTATAAAATTCTGCATTCTTTTCATATCTTAACAAAAGAGCCTGCTTTAGCATGTCATAATTTTCCTGATCACCTCTGCTCATTTTTGCAAAAACTTCATAAGCTGCCCCACGAAGTCCCTGAGATAACTTTAAGCTCCACCTTTCTCTCTCTAACCCATATGTGGTAGCCAATAGTTCATATCTATTTAGATAGCTCTCTATATCATCGTCTTTCTCAACAAAATGATCTAAATGAAAATTCATAGCTGAGGTTGAGGCTCCCTGGCTAGCAGTGGCATCAGAGGCAAAGGGACTGGCACCATTTTCAGGAGCATGGCCTTGAAACTCAAACTCCCTTAGTCTTAACTCATGTTCCCTTTGTAATCTCTTCTCCTCCTTTTCTGCTTCCCTCTCTGCAGTCAATCTTCTTTCTTCTGCAGCCTGTCTTCTTTCCTCGGCTTCCAATGCTTTAGCCTCTTTGTCAGCCTCAATCTGCAACCTCTTAATTTCTTTTTCAGCCTCTAATTTTCTTTCGGCCTCTTTTTCTAATCTTCTTTCTTCCCGTTCAATATATTTGTCACATTCCGCAGTGACATAAGAAATCATAATTTGCCCGTCCATTCCTAACTCTTTCGCAGTCTGTACAGCAGCAGATCGAAATTTTGCCAGGTCGGCCATTGTCTAACAGATAAATGTCTAAAATATTTTAACTAAACAATTTTATCTATGACTAATTAACTTAGGACAATACAGGCACTGTGAGCTCAACCTTATTTATTTTCACCCAAGGATACCTTTTACTTCTTATTATTCCCTGAGGTGAATTACCCCCCAATATTTGTAATAGGGAAAGATTCAAAATCCCGAGAGCGAGACCCCAATATATGTGGTAAAGTGGGATGTTATAAATATTTATAGGGGACTTAGTGTACTGACTGAGATCAGCTGTGAAGGTATCTATATCTAATAAGAGTAGTGTATTATAGATAACCTTACTTGCTGCCACATATGTATACCTCAGTCAGAATTATTCTGGAATAGTGTGATGACTACGTTATATGTCTAGGGTATGTGTATGATGAAGTGTAAGTCATAACAACAACAGACAGATAAACAATTTAATTTATTCCACCACACTTGACAACACTGTGACACTCACATACATAAAACACTCTACGAGGATATCTTAAAGGAGTCACTGATAACTTTTCAAATAACAATATGTATTCAGTGCTGTCATGAATGTATATGTGTCCTGATTCAAATACAAAGGGAACCAGGAATCACAATCAATTTTAATTACAAGTTATATGTACAGAATTTATCAATATGAATCTTGTAGTGACATATATTTTTAATAGTATCCTATGTGTGTCAGTTGTGTAGTAGTAATATGAGGTAATACTGGTTTTGTTTTGTTCAAGCTCTGTTGGTATTTGTCATCATGACTTCAATAGTTTGTCTTTATTGGAACTAGTATTGGAGATGTTCTCAGTTCCTGATATTAAAACAATTAAATTCCCCTCTTAATTTTATTTTACACTGTCATTTTAAGATGGGGGTACATAATGTTGAGCTCCATGGCCACACTCTCTTATCTTTCGTGATGACTGCAGTAAAAGACTCCTCTGCTCGATTACTTTAATGAGTTCTGGAGTCACCCCACTGGTTGCTATATGGACCAAGGAGTATGCTGTCTGCCTCTGGCTTCAGCAAAGCTCTGACCAGGTGCTGCTCAATACTTTAAGACCACGGTCCCTGAAACAAGAAGGTTGTACCTCCTACTTCAGAACTATTTATACTGTATTTCTACACTGAGCACAATACATCACAAACATTGAGTTCAGAGCGTTAGGCCAACTGTCAGCTTCATCTGAAATACTTTATACCAGTATTTCCCTCCCTAATGGTTACTACGCCTCTGCAATTCCAGCATTATTTCTTTCTAGTCAATAATCTAGATGTCAGTGTACTGTTTGGCCATTCCATGCAGTTTTACTTTCCTCCGACACCCTCTGTTCAGGCTGGAGCAATATAGGCTTTACATCATGTTCGCTACTGAACTACACATATATACAGGCATAAATTAACAATTTACATTCAATTTTCATTAAAAGATATTGAATATTTCAAGCTTACCACAATTCATAGAAATAATAAACAGTTTCGTTGACTGGCAATGAATATAGCACAACTCCGATCTGCCGATGTCCCAGGCTTTATTTTATAAAAGATATACACTGGTGCTCAACGCACTGCTTCTTAGTAGGTTTATTACAAGATGTGGCAATGAACAGACGCTCTGAATTGAGTATATTCGTAGCTCTACCCAATGAAACCATGTCTACACATCTTTTCAAAAAAGTACTCCTTTTCACGTTTCCCCTGACAACACAAGATAGTATTTATAGCCCGACCAATCGTGTTTAGTCTTATATTTGTTGCGCTCCAATCAAATAGGAGTTAACATGGTAGGCTATTTCCGTAACGTAATGTTTTTTCAAACACGTTATAAAAAAAAATTTTATGAGCAGAAATGATTTCATGCTGTCAGGCATCCCCACTATTTTATTTTGGTTATAATTTATTAATTCCTGGACTATTTGCGTAACACTTAACATATTCGGTGTCAGCAAGCCCTAAGGAACCCAAATATCTCAATCTAAGGGAGCTAGGTGGCTGCGTTCAAAATGTTCATTTTCTACCACCTCCTGTTCACTTCCATCCCCCATGTGGTGTCTGGGTACTGTCATGTTTTCAAACGTAAACCAGTATATTGTCATAATTCCCAATAAGCGTTTTTCAGGATTTTAAAACCTAACTCTGGTATGTGTATTGGCTTTTTATCACTGTCCGTCTGAAAAAAAGTTAGTGCATGTGGCCTTACACGCGTGATGGCAGCAATTGTGTATCGCGCGACGCGTGTTTAGTATTGCATGCTTCCTGCCTTCATTCGCCCCTCTCTCTCTCCTGCTTTATCTGTCTTTTAGTTACGCCGTGTATAAAATGGAATGAATGAAATATTAAATTTAGGTCATTGATCAGCTTGCGTATCTCAAGGTTGTTCCAAGAAATACAGTACACGTTTCATTGAAGAAAGCGGGTAATAATACAGTAGGCTTTTACTATCAACGTGAAAGCGTTACAATTTGCAGACGAAGCAGAAAACAAGGGGATTTCGAGTACAGTCATTGTGACAGCACTGTTCTTTTACCATTTCTCTTTCCTTTTATTAAATTTATTTGTTAGGCTTTACATTTACCTTTTAATTTATATATGTGGATTAGAATATTTCATGACAGCACCATATACCAACTCAAATGGCGAAAAGCCAGTGCTCTCATGGGGCACTTCTCTGTAAGCAAATAAGACCGCTGGTAACATTCGGTCCCAGTCACGAGGACATGTCTCGGTGACTTTGCCTAACAACTGCTTCAACGAGCCATTGAAACGTTCGCAAACGCCATTGCTTTCCGGGTGGTATGGGCTTGTGAACGAATGCTTAATTGCTAACATGTTCTCAATATCTTTCATCATTTGAGACATAAATTGAGTACCACGATCTGATAAGATTTCATCAGGAAATCCTATGCGACAAAAAATAACAAATAAAGCATCAGCAACAGCTGCTGAGGTGATAGTCTTCAATGGTATGGCCTCCGGCCAACGTGTGCATAAGTTTATACACGTTAGGATATATCGATATCCTCTATCTGACATGACTGACATAGGACCAACTATGTCAATTGCAAGCTTGATGAAAGGCCGTAATGGCACATCAGTGACTTGTAACGGTGCAGCGTGGTGCTTGCCCCTACGTGCTACGTTTTGACAAGTTGTACATGACCTGCAGTATAGCTTTATGTCTCTGTTAACACATGGCCAATAAAAATTTGAGGTGACACGAAACAGAGTATGCTTAATCCCCATATGACCAGCTAAAAGCGAGTCATGGGCAGTATTCAATACAATAGGTCTAAAACTCTTTGGAATAACTACCTGTCTCCTGACTAAAACATAGTTGTCAAAGCATCTAGTCAGTACTGAGTTTTTAAATTCAAACCAATAACGCGAAGTTTTTGTCTTCTTCACATGATTGCTCTCTGCTAGAGCAAACAATGGTTGCAAAGCAACATCTTCGCGCAGTTTGGTCGCGAACGACTGGGGGGAAACATTATAAACATTCTGAAGAGATGCTCTCTCACTAAATGGTATAGCTGGCTCTGCCTTGGATTCAGCGGCATGCTGGGCCCTAGTGACCACAGCGTTAGCCAACATTGAGTGAGATTCAACCCATTCATGTATCTCCTCTGGAGAGCAATCCTTAATACCTAGTATATTACCAAGGATAATGTCTGATACTGGTTGGTCAAGGACACATGCCCTTACCTTACCTGTAAAGAAAGGTGTGGCAATATCTATTTCTGCCACTGGGTAACACTCTATACTCCCACCAAATGTTATGCACTTCACTGTTTTACCAGTAAAGGCAGATTCATCAATTAATGATCTACGTACTCTGACAGTGGTACAGCCAGAATCACGAAGGACACTTACATGCCTGTTATACAGAAAACCAGTATATAACGTGAGGCGTCCCATGTTCTCACAAGATGACATAGCGGGTAGAGCATGCCCGCAGATCAATCTGGGCTGTGAACCAGGTTGGAATAATGATTTGCACCCATAACAATTTTCATCATTAAGTGAGCTAACAATACATGCATTGGCATGGTCGTTTCCCTTCTCATCATTCTTTTTTGTAGTTACACATGCATTACCCTTCTCATGATTGCTATTGTCATTATGCCCACAGTGTTTGTTAGTACTGTTTCCATAGTATTTCTTGTAAGGTCTATTCCTAACACATGACTAACATCTGCCATTATTCCTATTACCACTGTAGGATGCATTGTCTTGTGTGGGTCTATGATCCATCCGTTTGTGATGCATTTCCTCATTACGGCTAGAATTCTGCCGCCACTGACCTTGGTTTGAATAACCATAGTCTCGCCTCTGTGCGAAGTTAGATGGTGACCTCTGCCTTGGGAAGTTATATTTTCCTCGGTAGATGGATCTATAGCTTTGCCTTACTCTGCTGTGCACACTCTGTGATCGAGGTCTATGACCACCATCTCTAAAGTCATGACGAGCCACACATACTGGGAGTGCATCCTTTATAGTTGGTTTGTGAACCTCTTTATCTTGGTGAGCTGTCATATATTGTCTCCCAAGTATCTCCATTGCCTCAAGGTCTTTCGGTTTTTTTCTTGAAAAAATGAGGCAAGATCGGTGCTACATGCCGACAACACCTTGTCACGTAACATTAGATCAAGTAAGCCAGTGAAGGTCTTATCAATTCCGGACAATTCTATCCATCTTTTAGAATATAATTTTATTAATGACATCAATTCTCCAAAGTCAGCTTTCCTGCTAGGCAAACAGGAATGAAATTTATCACGGAATCCTGCTTCTGTAAGCTGGAATTTACGTAGCAATGTCTCCTTGACAACATCGTAGTCTTCTCTACTACCGCTGTCCAGAGCAAAATAAGCCTGTAGAGCGTCCGCTGTTAAAAAATCGCATAATGTTGCACTCCATTGACCCTTGGGGATCTTCAATGCACTGACTTTGAGCTCAAAACGTTGTAAGAAACTATCGATGCAGTCGTTTTGTTGGTTAAAATTATGCAATCGTATCCGGTTTGTGTCACAGGTGTACTAGATGATGTGTTTGGAGCATCCAACTCCACTTTTCTTAGGGCGACAGCAACATCTATATCTTTCTGAATACGCAATTTCTCTATCTCCAAATCAGTTGATTTCTGAGCAGTTGCAGCAGCTAATCTTAATTTTTCTTGCTCAGCGTCAATCTTTAGTTTTTCTAGCGCAAGAGCTTGTGCAAGATCTTTTTCTTTCTCTTCCATCTTCATTCTCTCCAATTTCTCCTTTTGTTCTAACTTGTCCTTCTCCAAATCTTGTGTCTTTTTCTTCTCATCATGTTCTAACTGAAGACGTTTTAATTCACGTTCATTCTGTCTTTCAATTCTTGCATTATAGCTGTCAAATTGTGCAGTAGCAAAAGCCTCTAGTTCTGCTCCTGATTTATTAAATTTAATCCCAATTTCTATAAAGTCCTGAAACGAAGACATGGTTTCCTACCAGAAACTACTTTCTGTTCAAAATATAGTGATATTTATAATGATGAACAATACAAAACTCAATACCTATGTAAGTCGTACAAAACCCACCAAGGACATAATTAAAATGTGTTAAATTATGGTAATATTGTTAATGAACACTGCAGTGCTCAATACGTGTTATAATTTAAAAAAATATGCAAAATTATGCCATGTATATCAATGGGTCCAGACAAATGTACAATGAAAAGATGAAGGCATTGATGTCAATGACAATGATGATGATGATGGTATATTTTCAAATACAACACACAAAAAGAAATTAAAATTAACCAACTAAGACAACAAAACCAATATTCTATATTAAAATGTAAACAAATAATAACTATTAGACACTACAGATAATTCACAACTAAACCGAAACAACCGTCACATTAACAACTAAGGAGAATAAGGTATAGAAAGCACTATTACAACAACTGACAATGTGAGACATATATACGAAACAATAACAAAACGTGATACCTAACGCCACATCTAAACAAAAATGAAATGTTCGCAATGCAAAAAAGGACTGTCAGTATGAATGCGCCAAAGCGCTAAAATTCCTTAAATGCAAACCTCACATAAACCTATAGAAAATCACCTTTCATCATACTTCCGAAGATGAATGGAAAAAAATGATACCTTAAAAAAAAATGGCAACACTGAACATATAGAATAGAAAAAAAGAAAAATAGCAAAGATGGAGCACGCTATGAAAGCACAAGATGCTTTAAACAAGCTGTTAAAATGAAACTAGACGCATCTTAAAATGCAGACTAAAGTATTTTGGTCTGAACACGGCGTAACGTAGTTTACACTGTCTCGCATGAATCAGGAACACTGAGCCAAAATAGAAACTATAGTTCTGAAAACTTGTTTGATAATATGTCGTCTGGTCGAACTGTTTTATTTATTTCTTAATAATAAGGTCCATAAAGTTTCTTTTATAGATTTATAAATGTTAGTACAAAGTATGGTCCCTGAAAGCCTTCAATGTTTTTGGAAAAACTAGGTTCTCCGTTCGTCTTTAAAATATTCCATAAACAGAAATCATGCGTGTTTGTTGACCTAAATTCCTGCTGACGTTAAAGGTCACGGGGCGTGGCTAATTTGCCACTGTGCGACAAAAACTTTCGCTTGCACTGGAAGCTCATTTGCCCGATTGCTGGTTGTCGCAAAATTGGTTTCAAGTCATTGCAAACGGGTTCAGTTAGATTTATAAACCTGTCAACGATCGATTGACCGCTTTCAAAATGGCGGCGTATCAGCGAAATGTGTATCAGACAGAGGAAATCGCCAACGATAAATAAAAGCAGAAGGGAATCCGTATGAAAAGGATTTTACATTTCAGTACAGGGAAGGATTGTGTATAACTGCATATAAGAAGGAACAGTAGGAAGTTCTCATTTACGGAGATATATGCGTATTTCGGCTGCCCACAGTTACGCTAAAAGCGTGTAACCCACTTCTGTTCTAAATATTAAAATCAATAAATAACAGTTTGGGAATTTACATGGATAGGAAGATAGAGTTTTATCAGCTGTATAAAACTAGATAAGATGGAACAATATGGATGTTATATATGCCGAGAATGATAAAGGCAAAATTTCAGTCGACGCACAGATCGGCTGAAATCAATGTTCGGGAAGGATTTCTCAGGCCTAGGTTTAGCTGTGACGTCGGTACTCTCCGATACGTCCGCGCTATACGTATTTAAAGCGTATCGGTAAAACTGGAGAGATAGACAACGAAAGAGGTTGAGACAGACTGACGGCAGAGATCGCCACCACGCAAAATCCATTTGAAGTGTGAGCGGATCGCCAAAAGTTTCAGTCGATGTCTGAAGTCTGAGGGTAAGCGAAATTATGATAACTACCGTGTATAATATTTGTTATTTCAGGTTCATATAGGATTCACAAAATATGCCTGTATAATAGTCATTGATATAATGTATTGTATGATCTAAACATGTGCATTGTGGATGATTGTTGCTTGTACAAAAATTAATCACAAATAGCCCCACAGCCTAATGAAGATATATTTATCATATTGCTTTATCGCTTACGAAGATAAAGGCAGTCCCATGGCAGAGATTGTCATAGGGAAATGCAGGTTAGAAACTTCATCATGGAAGATCCCAGTACGAGGTTAAGGTGACTAGTCCCCTTCCTCGCTGCCTTTGCCTTCCCTAGTTCGAGCGCACAACTTTGTACCCATTTACAGCTGGTAAAATGGAGGGTTCCACAGCCAGGTTTCAATTCCAAAACTATGTAATTGTACTACCGAAGAAAGAAACGTGATCGCTTGGTCACTCTTTATTTATGTATCACTTTTGTGTAGATGCTAAGAATAGCATCAGTATTTGAATTTGTATTTGATATGATTTGGAAGGATCAAGTTATAGAAAGGGATGTATAGGAGCGGAATAAACCAGATGATGTTTATTACTGATATGTTACTATTAATTCTATATCATTGAATTGATGTTACTTGCTATGACTGTATAACTTTGACACCTGATGACTGACTTGTCTGACTTATGTGCTAGTCAGTTACACTTAATTGAAATGTTAATATTAATGCTATATCACTGAAAGGATGTCCTTACTTACTATGATTGTATAACGGTGACATCTGATGACTGACTGGTCTGACATCTGTGCTAGTCAGCTACAAGTCTAGCCAGATACTAGCCAAAGCTGATATGATGTTTCAGGTTCCATGAGATAACTCAAACCAGACTGTCCAGTATCAGAAGCCTGTGTCGTTCATCCGAGGCACTCCCACAAAAGTGCAGGACCCCAAAGAGTGAACTTCAACTGGTCATTGGCATCCCTACTGTTGGGCCTACCAAGTCTGATATCAGCAAAGGACAGTTTCAGCAGTATCAAGTTGAACAGATAAGTGTCACTTAGGACACTGACTACCACAATATATGAAACACAGTAAATAGTCAAGTGATGACATTTATCAGAGGACTAAGAACAGTGATATATTTAAAATGAATGAAGTCTAAATAGACAATACTAGGAATTGTGTGACTTAATTTTATATATATATATATATTTCAATGCTCTTTTCCAACTAGTAGAAATAGAATATTAGTGTAATTATTAAACTATTTTAACTGTACCTGAGGATTTATTCACTTCTTCCATTTTGTGGGTTCAGTGAATGTACATTTTACTTATCCCCTAGAATATAAGTAATCATAAGATAGTCACAGGGAGGAGACACCTTAAATCCTGGTACTACTTCTTACCAACTGGGCCAGGGTTTTCACAGTCTGACTATTTTATGATAACAATACACCAGTGCTTATTTCTAAGACTGGGGTATTACTTGTAAGGTCAGAACTCTTTACTGGCATACTCTTACATAATAAATAATTTTAAATAACCTCCCGCTACAGTGGGGGCTCGTCCGGGATATATCTTTGATATTCCTGAGCCAACTTTCTATTTCTGCTGTGTAGAAATTTTGTTTTGTAAATTTTTTGGAAAGAGTAACATAGTAGGAAATAATTATATTTTAGGAGTACCATTGAGTACAGATAAAGAAAGCTGTTTCATATATGGTGAAGTCAGTTTAATTAACTTTAATTTTAACTAAGTTAATTATATTGTAGTAAATTAGTTTGAGTAAGATCACTTGCCCTACTAGACTACAGATACATCATGGCTGACTTGGTCAAATTTAGGTCTGCTACACTGCAGGTGGGGAAAAGAGCTTGGCATGGATGGTGATGCTCTGATCCGGTATGTCACGACGGAATGTGAAAAGTACACTGAGAGAGAAGCAAAGCAATTAGAAGCAGAGAGAGAAGCCAAGAAATTAGAAGCAGAGAGAGAAGCCAAGAAATTAGAATTAGAAGCAGAGAGAGAAGCCAAGAAATTAGAATTAGAAGCAGAGAGAGAAGCCAAGAAATTAGAAGCGGAGAGAGAAGCCAAGAAATTAGAAGCTGAGAGAGAAGAAAGGAGGTTACAAGCAGAGAGAGACCATGAGCTGAAAATGAGACAGCTTGATCTTGAACTTCAGGCTGGGACTATCACCCATGGTAATAGCTCACCTCATTCTGCGAATAGCTCTTTTCAGAACACAGCAAATGGGGCCATGAACTTCCACCTAGATCCATTTGTTGAAAAGGAGGACGCAATTGAGTCATACCTGGATAGGTATGAAAGGCTAGCCTCTACATATGGACTGGAAAAGGAAAAATGGAGTCTAAAGTTATCCCAGGGATTGAGAGGTATTGCATGTGATGTGTTTCTGAAACTCCCCAAAGAAGATCAGGAAAATTATGAAATACTAAAGCAAGCCTTACTGATCCGGTATGAAAAGAACTCTGAGGCATATAGGAAGAAATTTAGAACTTCTAAACCTCTACCTGGAGAAACATATAACCAGTTCTCAGCTAGGCTAGAAACGTACTTGTTGAAATGGAGTAGTTTAGGTAAGTATCAGAAAACCTACGAGGATCTGAAAGAAATGGTTATGTTAGAGCAAGTGAAAGATTCCATGTCTCAAGAAATGAGGAAATTCCTTATGGAACAAGGAGCAGAGAGGCTGGAAGACATTTTGAAATGTGCAGAAAGATACCAAGCAGCTCAAGCTGAATTGGTAGGAACAAAAAGGAAGCAGGTAGAAGGATATAAGCCACCACCGCAGAATACCCAGTTTGACCAGATGGATCAACCATACAGATACAAGCAAAGATTTGATAATAAGGACAAGAACCCTCAGACTCAGGAAAAGAAACCCTACAAACAGGGAGATAAGTGGTGCAAATTTTGTAAGATGAGCAACCACAACACTGATGAATGTGGGAGGAAAAAACCCCTTCATCATGCTGCATGTCTACAGGTGAGGACTTCTGTTAGGAAGGAACTGACTGTGAGTCAGAATAGCCTCCATCACCCACCTACACAGGAGATAGTGACTGTGAATGGCAAACAAGTCACAGGAATGTATGACACAGGTTTGTCTTATGATGCAGTCGTGTGTGCATCTCTGGTGTGCCCTGAACAAATCACCGCAGAAACAGTAGATATTCAAGGGCCACTAAAAGGAACATTACCCCTTACTTTACCCATAGCAAAGATTCATGTCAGTTGTCGCTATGTGGAAGGGGAGATAAATGCAGCAGTGATAGATGATCCCTTTTACCCCCTAATGTTGGGGCGTAAATATGTTTTCTTGGGGGACCCTGTAAAACCTATGGTTATGGCAGAAATCCAGACCAGGTCTGACTCCAGGAACATAGAGAGGGACACCAACTTAAAATTTCATTCGACTGAAATGAAACGGGCTCAAGAAGCAGACAGCACATTGAAGTCTTGTTTTGGCAAATTGTCAAAGACACATAACACACCAAGGAAAGGACACTTCTATAGGGAACATGGACTCTTGTACAGGAAAGCTGGCAGAGGGACGAAAAGTCATGGTCAAATTGTTGTACCATCCACCTATAGGAATAAGGTTATAGGCTGGGGACACATATCAACTTTGAGTGAACACCTGGGTAATGGTGCCACAAAACAAAGAATAGCCACCCAGTTCTACTGGCCAGGTATTACGGAAGACATAAATCAGTATGTAAATTCCTGTCCAGAGTGCACCTATGTAGATTCAGAAAGTCGACGGAAGAGTCTTCATCAAAAACCTACAAGCAAACCAGCAATCAGGGGTACTCCCGAGATTTGCACGGGAGGGGAAAGGAAACATCCCACACAGGTTCAATTGCAGTCTGAACCCCATGCGCTGGAAAAAAGGAACAAATCACGTAGCGAAAATCAAAAACCTACGGATTTGCGAGGGAAAACCACATCCAACTATCATCGAAAAGAGGGCGGTAAACTTCATGGGAAACCTACCGACCCCGTTTCACCAGCAGTAAGAGCCTGGATGAAAAGCCGAACTGGAAGGAGAGAGATAGTAAAGGATGAATATATTCCGGGAAAACAGAATGTGGGCGCAGATTTTCTAAGTCGCCATCCCACAGAGCTTGAGGAGGATAAAAGGAAGGAAAACTAACCTCGGAATGGTCGATTTGCAATTGTCTTGTACCCAATAGTTAAGCTAGATATCATCCAGCTTAAATATGGGGGAGCTATGTCGCAAAATTGGTTGCAAGTGATTGCAAACGGAAGCAGTTAGATTTATAAACCCGTCAACGATCGATTGACCGCTTTCAAAATGGCGGCGTATCAGCGAAATGTGTATCAGACAGAGGAAATCGCCAACGATAAATAAAAGCAGAAGGGAATCCGTATGAAAAGGATTTTACATTTCAGTACAGGGAAGGATTGTGTATAACTGCATATAAGAAGGAACGGTAGGAAGTTCTCATTTACGGAGATATATGCGTATTTCGGCTGCCCACAGTTACGCTAAAAGCGTGTAACCCACTTCTGTTCTAAATATTAAAATCAATAAATAACAGTTTGGGAATTTACATGGATAGGAAGATAGAGTTTTATCAGCTGTATAAAACTAGATAAGATGGAACAATATGGATGTTATATATGCCGAGAATGATAAAGGCAAAATTTCAGTCGACGCACAGATCGGCTGAAATCAATGTTCGGGAAGGATTTCTCAGGCCTAGGTTTAGCTGTAACGTCGGTACTCTCCGATACGTCCGCGCTATACGTATTTAAAGCGTATCGGTAAAACTGGAGAGATAGAAATAAAGTTATAACAGAAATTAAGAGCGTGCAAGAAGATGTCAAAATGCTTAAGTCACAGATGGCAAAAAAAAGTAAGAACAAGTTAGAAAGTAATAAAACAGTACCAAAAAACCAGTCAGATGATTCAACTACATCCTCGGATGACACAAGTGCACTGAAAAGTACAGAGGCATTGCTTCAAGAAGTGAAAGCCATACAGCACCAAATTTCCCAGGATATAGCTAAACTGACTGAACTGAAAGAAGAAAATGAAATGATACTAGTCAAACTGTCTGAACAAAAAGAAGAAAGTGAAATAATACTAAAAAGAATGGAAAGTGAAAAACAGGAGATTAACATAGGGAGAGAAGGGAATGTAGCATTGGATGAAAATAGGAAAGTGGTCAAAAAGAACAAAAGCAACCTAGAAGAAAACTATCATAGAAACTAACAAAAAACGATTTGAGAGACTGGTACCACACTTAGCGGAAGAAGTTAGGGAAATAATGGACAAGTTTTAAATAAGGATTTTCTTGAGAACTTGATGGATAGTGGGTCCACAAGTACAGGAAATAAAGAATAAGAGCAAAATTCATAGTTAACCAAAATAAAAGGTATACTAGATGATGATAAAATTCAATTTAGAAAGATTTAGAATTATCCAGTGGAATTGTAGGGGTATTAAAAAAAATTTTGCACCCCTACTATCAGAGACTGAGGAAATACTGGTATATATGCTCTTCAAGAGACCCATTTAAACCCAAATAATAGATATAGTTGTAAGGGCTTTAAGATACTTAGACACGATAGGAAAGAAGGTAGATGAGGAGGTGTCGCAGTCTTAGTTAGTGAAAAATTTAAAATCATAGACTGGGAAGTATTTAATACAACCAATATAGAAGGTATCCAGGTTACTATAGCAGCTGAACCAAACAATCTAACAATTCTAAATGTATATGCTAAAGATGGCACAATTAAAGATGAAGAAATACTAGCCATAAGCACCAGACTAGGCCCCAAAACCAATCAAGTTAGTAGGCGAATTTTTAACTCCCATCATTGTGCTTGGGGGACAACATGCAGATAATGCAGGAAATAGCCTACTTGACTTCATAGAAAAAACAATGAACTACTAATACTAAATGATGGATCTGCAACAAGAATTAATCCACAAGCTAATAGGGCAGACTCAGCAATAGACATAAGTATAGCAACTAACAACCTAGCGAATGTAAATTGGGAAGTGTTACAAGACACAAACTCAGATCATCTGCCCATTGTAATAACCATGCATGAAAATGTCATTCCAAACCCAGAACCAGAGAAACCTACCTTCAAACTATAAAAAAAGCAAACTGGGAAGCTTTCCAATCAGAGCTGGAGGTTGATGGAAATATAAAGACATCGGAATCAGATGATACTGACATGTGTGGGCGGAAACACTGACCAATGAAATTCTGAAAATAGCAATAAAGTATTATACCAAATTAAAAATATGCCCACAACACCTTAAACCAATAAGTAAACATTAATTACGAAAAGAGAAACACAATGAGAATAAAGACCAGTTTGCCCGTGGAAAATAAAATGCTG